>SGPK01000396.1:0-24165 GCA_004802695.1 Phellinidium pouzarii
CTTAAAATCAGTGCAATTACTCATGAATTCTATGCATATATGCAGCAGTAGGATCATCTCTTTCCCAAGATGTAATGCACTATACTAGTTCCCTGCATTACTATAGAAACTATGTGGTCTATATAGACCACATAGACTCATTAGGTTCCATAGGTGTTGGTGGGGACTATAGAGTACTATGGAGTACTATACATATTCATCACTTCTAGCATAGTAAATGTTTTTCCTGATGTACTAAGACTCTTTGGAAGAAGAACTTGAAGGTGTCGGGGAGACGAGTATAAAGAAACTTGAGCCATACTGTAGCTGTTATATATCGAGTGGACCTTTTTCATTTAAGAGTTGGGATGCGCCGAGTCTTTCGAAGTCAGGTTAGCTAAGCTCCCTAACGCTTGCACTTTCCCTTTTTTGATCCAATTTTAACCTCATATCGACGACCACGCGTACGGCCCGAACACAGCAGGATCGATGTAGGAACATATGCATGCCGACAAGGATCGAAGTAGGAACACGCCGACAACACGTTCCGTTCAACCTCAGAAGCCGCCTATACGCTCGTGTTTGAATAACGATCTCAGCATTAATATTGTCGTGTCTCGGAATTTCAAATATTTGAATTGGCAGCTGACTCATCAAGTTATTTTATGCCCTGGTTTATTGTATAGTCGTACAAATACTCTAGTTCTACTGTATCGTATCGTACGGCATCCGTTTGCCTCAGAACTCAAGAAGGTCAAACGAATTCATCTTTATTTTTGCTGCAATCCAAAAGATTCTGGACTGCAAGTACATGATAACAAACACAGGTCATGACGCCAGAGCTTTATTCAGCTCTACTAGTAGTAACTTTTAAACGTACACTCAGCGCGAATGACATTTGCGGCCCTCTGCTCACAATTGAACTCTCTTGGTCAGAGCTATGAACTCGCAAGTACGCGTTCAACAATTTGTAAGAATCTGGTTTTTGAACAATAATACTACCTACAATTATACACTGCCGTAATCCTAAGAATCCACTGTGCTGGCTCCAAGTCTTCATCGTATGTTTATGTGCTTTCTGTTTCGCTTGTCATTGATATCCATCCTCAGAATTCAGAATTAAACCTTGGAGCCCCTATAAAGAGAAAATAGGAAGAATGACTCTCACGATTCAGTCCAAATAGAGATTCATTTCGATAATCAAATGAAGTCCAAAGATCACTGACATGTCATGTGGAAGTACAAACATTGAGGAACCGAAGAAGACATGAAAATCAAGAATCATCGAAGAAGATACACCCATAAACATCCAGAACAAAGAAAGAACTACAAAAAAAAAGATGGAGCATTACACTAACAGTACAAAAAAATCTCCGCTTTAAGACAGTCAACCCATAAACCCATAACTATCCAGAACTCAAAGAAGTTGATATTTTCGGAAGAGTCCATTTGACCTCGGAATGTGCCGAGTATCTCAAGTATACATGAACGAAAAAGAATAGAGAAAAAGGAGACTACAGTAAAAATACAGATCCATGAGCCTAGCCAGTCCAAGTAAGATAACATGTGAGTAGATTCGAAAATACCGAAGACCTGAAGTGATCCAAAGTTAAACAAACTCAGAAGAAACGGTCGCATCCACCAACAGTGAATCTCACTTCGTAAATCACTAAAGATCAATTATCTCCCCAGGCTGTCAGGTCCAAAAACGCTTCCATGAAAGCGCTGTCTTCTATAGACGATGGCAAGCGCGCAGGTGCCGGAGCAAGAGTGTCTTGATGGCGTAACATGTTCGCACAGAGTTGGTACGTCGACAGTCCCTTCTCATTGGTCGACGGGTTGATTAAAAGACCGAGAGCGCTGCCATGTGACAACGAAGGGAGCCCAATCGAGCCATTGTACACGGAAGGGTGTGAGGGCTCGGGAATATTGACAAAGAGCTTGACTTCGGGTTTCAAAGGAGCGGGAGACGGAGGAGGGTTATCTACAGCCCGAGATGGTTCGAGGAAAGAGTCCTATGAATAGATGAGATAAAGTCTGCTTAGGGACCCTCATATATGCAACTCACTTTCGGTTGGGCGTCAAGAGGTGTTACGGGATAGCTCAGCGGCGATATATCACCACCACTTGATGAACCCGGAGAGCAACTCGATATTAATGCACCAGACTTCGCAGGTGTACGTGTACTTGAATACGGGCTCGATGGTGGGGTCGGCAATTGCGCAACTGGCGTCTTCTGTGCGGGATGACGTGTCCCTTCCCTTTTAACAATCTCGAAACCACCATCCTCCGCCAGACGCCGCTGCCTCTCCTCCTCCGCCCTGCGATAGAAGTAATCAACTGTCTCTTTGTCTTGTTCGTGCCAAAGTACACCTGCCAAACGCGAGACATCATTCTGATGCGTCGCACTCGCAGGGAGTATCTTATTCGCAATTAGGTGCGAGCGGAACAATATGAAAGCATTCCTTGTCTTCTTCCTCTTAGGAGATGAAGATGCAGGTGCAGGAACAGGTAGAATCAGACTCAGAGTAGATTTCGCCTTGCTGACACCGATGCTTAATTGCTCTGTAGTATAATAAGTACTTGTTATGATCAGTAACGTGGAAAGACGTACGCAAGTCACGATGAGACCTTTTGCAACCAGAGCGTATAGCAGGCATAGTTTGCAGTAAAGCGAGAAAAGTGTTACAAATGGGGGTACGGGAGAATAATGGAGGCATATCGCACCTATCCATATCGTAGTTTTATACCGAAGGTGGAGAACAATAGCTAGTGCGAGCAGTCATAGTGGGAGGCTCCTTGATAAATCTCTATCTTTTACCGCATTGGCCCGACTTAGATTGTTTCATTCCCGCTGCAATCAAATGTGTAGGGATTCACAGAGAAAGTTGTACAAAGAAAGAGATACTATCGGCTGCCAGTGACCGAATCACTTGTAGCCTCTCCACGTTGAAAATGATATTCAGGATTAAACCTTACATCCCTTTCGCTATCGGTTAGGCTGTCCCACACCTGGGCTGTAAATCCTGTTTTGGCACATTTCTGAGTACGATTCTAATTCGTCGAGTTAATAAAGGTGTTTGACCTGCGTCAGGAGCAGTCACACCGTGTGACAAACGATGTTTTTAAAAAGTCCTTTTTAGGTTTCAGCAGAGTTTCCAAATTCTCACACAAGTTCAAACGAGCCTTCAGTTCATGCAGCAGCGAAGCTTTTCATTAGGCATTGTCGGAAGGCAATCCAGCCTTCGGACAGCGCGTCTATTACATTGCGGGCTCTAGCATATAACTCGTCGCTCTGATTTTCACGAAAGCTTCGCGTCGACCGACCGACCGAGAAAAGAAGAAAAAGGCGTGTATCTGCGCGCCCCCGACCCCGAGAAGGTTCAGACGAGAATCAACAAAGTATCCAGGGTAGATAGCTAAATTATCTGTGCTAAAAGAACTTACATCATGGTTTACGAAACCACAGGAATATGAATGTGGTGAATCAAGAAGGCGGCCAAATAATCTAAAGTTCGCTGGCGAAATAGATCTACATCAAAGTTGACGAATATACTCGTAAGAACTTCAAGCTCCCAAAAATTTGATTCCCATTCAACTTCCCACTACCCCAGAAGTGAGTTGTGCTCGCCATCACTTCTGTCCTTTCAGCTTAATTTGTTTCTCATTTGACATGCAGATGTCCCTTGGACCACTACCGGACGATAACTTCCCTCTTTTGTCTTCTCACTCCATTCTAGTCTGAAACTGAGATTCTCAACCTTCGTGTTCAAATGATCTGTATTCGAGACCACATCGTTGATCTCACTCATATAGATTGCACGAAACAATCCCCGTTCCATGAGTGACCGCACCCTAGCGTCATTTAAACTCACCAGCAATCAATCCTACATCATCATCGTAGGATTAAACTTGGTTTCTCTGGTGAGTTAAAATGGCGTCCAAGAGCGCTATTGTGTGGAATGGGCAAAAATGATGTTATTTTGGTGGAATTCGAACAAGATCAATTATGCGGAGTCGGTTGCGGACCATTCGAATTCGAAGGAAGAGATGCTCATCGGGTTATACTGAAGTGAGAAATCACAGAAAACGTTTCATCCAATCGTAGCTTGAGGGATGATGTCTGTTTGTCTAAAAATAGAAATAAATTATAGGGAAAGCTGGAAGGGCAATGAGAAGGGTGAACACAACTCACTCCTGGGATATTGGGAAATTATATGTAGTCTGCGAGTACAATGGTAGTGACTCGTCGCCAACTAACGAACTATAAATATCAGGGCTCGAGGGCGGTACTGGGGCCCCGAACGACGGGCTTCCTGGACGAGGATCAGGATCATGCATCATCTACCCTTTTCCTCCTTGCGGAAAGAAAGAGATTAACAGTTGCTATACATCTTGTATGTCTTAGAGAAGATTATTTATGGGATGTGCCGGGATGGTAGATTGTCTTCTGTGTGTTCGGCGGCAGCGGCGCATATGTTTCCGTGCTCCTGAAATCTGCTGAAACTGGGGAGGTAGGAAGGGTTCACCGGATAATTGAGCGCATAATACTTCAAGTAGGCTGTAGGAGACTTCCTAGTTGTAGATGGGACATAAGATCCTAGAAGGAAATTGTCTGTATCCAATGATAATGCCGTGGTAGTCATATCGGATAGTTGTGTAGACCCACAGAAGTCTGAACCTATACAGAGTCACAGCCACGATCACGCCTTGTGCTTTCTTCCTATCAACAGGAAATGAGTACAGAGTTCACGAAAATATATCCTCTGAGTTTGTTGCCAATGTCTAACGAACCTTCATGTGTCGACGCGACAAACTTCCTATTGGAAATACAATTTGCATCGCTCGTGCTCTTAACAATCTCGATACTACGTCTTCTTCCGACATAAGCCATATACCGATGGAGTCATTTTCGTACTGTGGAAGGAGAGCCTGTGAGTCTCCTTCATGAACCAGAATATGCCTGCCCAGCGAGACATACCATTCGGGTGCGCGTTTAATTCTGGGAATATTGCTTTGGCTCTTACGCCTGGGAGGAAGAGGATGAATGTGTTGCTTAGCTTCTCCGGAGGAGGAAGCGCAGATGAAATGAAATTAGTATAGGCGCTCGCCCGCAGAGGTCTGTCACCAGTGATTTCAAACCGGAATACAGACTCAGAGACTCAGTCGTTCTACATTGCAGCCACAGGTGAACATAAATCGAACCACCGCGAACGCAGTGTGCAGTAGATAGGAGACCGAGGATAGCACAGCAAGTGAGTGGGGTGAAGGGAAGGGGTTATACAGGAGCACCTCTGGCCGCAGTGCGAGTGCTTGGGGATTATTGAAACTATCCATGTTGCTATTTTATATTAGCAGTAACGCTTCACAGGGCACAGAGAGGCGCAGGAAGCACAGTGAAAGTAGACCAAAGAGGAAAGCTAACGTTACAATCCCACATGCGTTGTTACCTCCAAGTAAATCACGTCGGGAATGAAAGGTTGGTCATTTTGCATACCTGAGTTCTGTTTGTGAGCATCCTTTGTTATATCAAAGGTGCAGTAATCTAAGAATACTATTCTTGACGAGCGGAGCGTCAATCGACGTAAACAACACGTGTTGATCAATATTAATGTGTTTAGATGCTTTCAAGTATATATTGAACTTGCTATTTAATTTTTTTTTAAATGGCTTATATCGCCATTTACTGTAAGATATTGTTTCGTACATTCCATTATTTGAGCCCTCCGAGTTGAAATTTACATTCATGCCGAGGCTTTTGCCACTAGATAAAAGAAGCATATTCTCCGCGGTCAATAATGCCAAAGAGCCTCAGAGGTAATGCACAGACAGCTGCTGTCAGCTTACTCAGAGACTCCAGAGCGAAGATGCTTGTGATAGATTAGGAAAAGAATGGCGGCAGAGCCTTCACGTAGAAGCAGGCTCGTCGATATTTTCTTATTATGATTGGGATAGCCTGCATATCAGCTAGAAGTTGAACCTGAGCCTGAAGCGTGATAATAGACTAATATCCACTTTTCATCAATCTCCGGGTATTGTCTTTCCCCCAGACTTGCGCCAAGAAAGAAGAAAAAAGAGGCAACAACAATTGTCCCTGCTGGGTCAAATGGACGTTCATTTACCGATAAAATCGAAAATAGGAAACAAAGAAAGCTTCATTCTATTCTATTTGTTGGGTATACAAATTCAGTCAAACCCGCGAGGTGGAATAGAAAGAAGTCTGAACGATACATAGAAAATGCAAAGATGGCCAGGTTGTATCAGAGTCCGATAGCTGAATCTCCTACAGAAATATGAAACATGATCAGAAGACACAGAAAATTTAGCTGTATAAAATGATGCGGGACACTCCAAAGGAAGAACATGCAGAAGTCGTAATGTCATTAGTAAATTATAGCGATACCATGTTGTCCGTGCATATTTCACTTCTTTTCTTCACCAGACTGGTCGATACTGGCACGGCGTCAGAAACACAGAATATCCAAAAAAAAAGACGGAATACACACCGAGTCCAAAGCCTCTGACTAACCCCGCAGCAACCGCACAACGTCGCAGACTGAAGTATAACGACGATCCAAAGCAGTACGGCAGCAACGAGAGTCATCCACGGCGCATTACCCCAATGTACAGCGAAATCCAAGTTCGTGACATCACCTACCTTCGCCATTGCAATCGCGACAATCGCAATATCCACCGCCGCAGATACGCTAGTAAGTATCGCAGAGGCGATAGCGAACACTAGTGAACAGATGGCGGGAGCGTGTGCGAAGGAGAAGACCGCGAAGAAGAGCGTGATGAACGCGAGGCCTGCGCAGATGGGGTGCAGCACGAGTACGACGACGAGTGCTTTTAAGAGTATCTCGAGCAGCTGGGTTTGTCCCGTAATCGCAAGGATGTTGGCATCTACGTCGTAGCCTAAACGCGGCTTGGAGCATTCGCCGTCGTTCGTGAATAATGTAGGTATGTCGAGGACGCTGGGTACATATATTTCATACGTCGAAATACCGGACTTTTCGTGACTCACCTCGTTGCACAGTACCCCCACACGCCAAACCGCAGCTCCGTCGCAATGCTCGTTGGAATAAGTTCGGGCGCAGACGTTGAATCTACGCGCAGAAGATACACCGCCTTGATAATTGGCATAGATATCGCGACGAGAAGCAGTAGTAAAAACGCTGCGAACGCCAATGTGACCACGACACTGATAAATATGTTATGCTTTCGCCTATGGTAGCGACGCACTCGCTTGTGCGACACTTTCTCGCTGAATGCGTTGATAGACTGCATGCCCTTCTCGAATCCCGACGGCTGTCTGAATCTGTCGGGCACCTACGTTGCGACGCCGAGAGCAACAAGGGTTCAATGGTAGGACGACAGCGCCAGCAGCAGCTGCGAGGACACCACCTGGCGGTCTCTCAGGCTGTTGACGTCGAGGACGCGGCTTCCTGTCTTTGCTGTCTTCTTATGCATGGCAGTGTTTGTTTTTTGACACGACACTTAAAGGAGAGATGATCTTTCGGCTCGATTTCCTTTTCTGGCCTCCAACCAGTGGCACACGAATGCAATGTTCGAGTTTAAAAAATATTTAGAAGATAACTATGCTAATAGAAAAACCACTTTGTTTAATTTTGCAGCAATATTAATGATGTTTTAGGATTGCCCTCACGTGACTCCAAATCGCTCCGAGTCTCTCGGTCGATGTTAATGATAACATGAAGGGACTAGCTATNCCCCCCCCAGGACTCACTGGCAGTGCCCTAGTTTAAGGACGAGGGAAAAAAGACAGTTATATGGAGATGCAAGGACGTACGTAAGGATGTTGTTATACTAAAGTTATGAGGGAGGAACAATGTACTGTATTTGACCTTAGTACTCGAAAGTACTCGTGCCGCAACTGACATCCATGCTAGCAGTAATTATAATTAACTAAATATTTCCTTTTACTAAAATTTCAGACTTGATGTCTCCAGCATCTGGCTGATGGCTGGGAAGATGCTGCAGGGCGCAGTATATATGGTGTTGTTGCAGCGGAAGTGAAGAAGGATCCTGTTGTTCTTGGTTTATCAGATCTCACAGGTCAGCGGGCAACTGCTGGTGCAGTTGTCACTGTTTGCAATGAAAACATGGCAAAGATGGACCTAAAAGCTAGACAGTCAGCTGCATTATGCACTGATAATCCAACTACAATGATCACTGCACGTAGACTATGGGTAGAGACATATACCTGGATGATTGTAAGTGAAATGTTTTTGTAGATATGAAACGCACTTACAAAATCAATGCAACAGGTTTATGCATGCTTCTTACACATGCTGAACACCTTGATTGGAAAGATCACGGCTTTCCCAGCCATGAGGACTGTTACTCAAAAGAACACTCATATTGTCTCATTTTTTAACCGTTCACACTACTGGGGTGGTCAACTTGCCGAAATTGCTTCAGGTTTTGGGATACGACGTGGACTTACAATAAATACAGAGTCCCGATGGTATGCTTTGATTCTTATGTGTTTAAGTGTACAAACATATCAGTAAGTTTTATAATAACATCAACATAAAAGTATAAACTCATCTTTTTCCAGAAAATCACTGCATACTTTGTGTGAACGGCCAGATGCACAGAAACCAAGAAATGGATTGTCTGCTATCCCTACCGACATCATTCAACTTGTTACACAAGATCTAAACCATTGGGACCTTACAGATCAACTCTTACGCATCTGCAAACCACTTGTTGATGCAATAGGGAATCTTGAGTCACGAGATGCTACATTGGCTGATTGTATGTTGGAACTTATTCGTTGTGCATGGCACATGATTCGGGTTGAGCAACACTTCAATGATGATGTCAATTTTACACTGCATGCAAAGCGAGTCTTTAATCAAGAGTTCCATGCAATGAACACAGACCTTCACTGGTTTACTCTCTTTCTCCATCCCCTTTGCCGACGTCTTGCTATTTCACAGGCAGGTAAATCTCGTACATTCAATGATGCTGTTGAAACTGCATTAGCTTTCACNAAAAAAATGGGGGTGGTCACAACCAACAGCTCTGATATTGCTAAAAAACTTGAATGCATACCATATTGGGGAGAAACCATTTGAAGGAGGTATTTCTGATGCTCATGAATGGTGGGAGCATCTATCTGTCCAAACACAGGAGTATCCATTGAAGAGCATGGCCATTATCCTTTTCGGTCTTGTTCCTCATACTGCAGAAGTTGAGCGGCTCTTTTCAAGTCTAGGTGGAATCCAGGGGAAGCAGCGGTCACAGCTTGACATCAAAACCTTCAAAAAACTTGGTAGATTGTGTTGCCATTACAACACACTGCTGCATGAGAAAGCTTTGAAACAAGGGAAAAGAGTATGATGCACCACTGCACACATGCATACCCAGCACAATGGTGGTATTAACCAGGACCTTGTATCAGAGCTCAAACAAAACTTCACAGTGCAGCCAGTCTTGACATCAAGTTTCAGCAGCAACAGTCTTGAAGATATCACACCAGAAGATATTTCAATGGCAGAGCTGGATGAAGCATTTGACAGTGTTGCTGCTGCACTGACAGATTTTCGTGAGGGAGTGGATATGATGACAGGACTGGTTGTTAAGGATAGGTTTGACGGCACTGTTGATGCTGCCGCAGTTTTCGACCTGTCTGAATTAGATAAGATTCTGCAAGGGGACACACCTATTTTTGTAGCAGAGGACCACCAAGTGCATCACTGGATGGATGGAAGTGCTGAAATATGGGATGTGGATTCATTAAAAGCTCAGGCTGGTCTGTTCTAGAGGTTTGCATCATCTGTACATACATTTTTACAACTGTGGAGAAAAAATTAGGGTTTTGCCATTTAGCCAATGTGGCAAAACATAGTTTTACCATAGTTTTACCTGGCAGAATGGCCAAACTCGGTGATTTGAGTTCTGCCCCCAACACTAAACTGTATGTTCAAAGCACGGCTTACGGAATATAGGGCAAATTAGCTACATTTGGTAGTTAACAAATATGATGATTATGTAAAAACCCAATTTTGCTTAAACTTTTTTTNGTTTTTGATGAAAACCCTTTCTAATAATATATATGTCATACGTAAAAATGACTGTTATGTAAAGCACAATTGACACTACAAAAATGTCTGCAAACCATATTAATAAGTTATGTGCAATATCAATTCCACTTGCGTTCCCCCCCCCCCCCCCCGAGCAAACTTAAGCTTATGCCGGGCTTCGGCCTAGTTTGGCCTAGCTCGGCCGAATGTTTTAGAATATGACATATCGCAAAATGCACATCATTCATTGGACAGCTAATACTATATTGGTCTCACTACTATGTAATATACTTACTAACAGCTTGTAATCACTGTGCCGATGTGCCGAACGAGGCCGAAGTCCGGCATAAGCTTAAGTGCAATTCCGCATAATACATAATAATGAAAATTGCTGTAATCTCGAGCGTTAGCACGCTACTAGAACTCCTAGGGATCGAATGAACATGTCTACTAGAAACACCTCTATTGTCCTAAATACAACCATTGTAGATATGTGGTTTCTCTCTTGGTCATGCTTGATGGCTCTGGCATTCCACTTTACATATATGCCTTCAATGCGGCGATACTATCAGGTTTCCCAGGCTTTTTACCCTGTGCGTAGCGTCAGATGCTGTCAGATATTACAATGATCCAATTCTACAGTTTGGAAGGGGGGGGGGGAGCAGTACTATCTACGGACATATTTTTTCTTCGAGAGCAGCTTCCCGTTGACGATAACTCATACATATGCACTATCAGAAATACAGATTCTACCCCTATGCCTAGCTGTGTGAGCCACTTGTTGATACACACTCAGGGCACGTTGAAGAATAATAGTAAATTTCAGAGTCAGCAGCAGCGATATTCGTAACAGTACGTTCACGTTGTCTTATCTTTATTCTGATTAAATCAATGATTTTCTCGCAACTCTCGGTTTTGTCTATAAAATGAAGATTGTCAACTTGAAAGGACATTGTTTATTGAGAGCCTCTTACCGATTTATACTGAGAACAGATAAGACCACATACCCTCATTTGGTTGGATGATAATGATTCCTTGTGTGCTCTGGCACGGGGCTATATCAGTAGCCAGTTTCAAGAGCCATCGAAACGGAAGTACAAACGCAAGCGGAACTGCATATCTATGGTTGACAGTCTTTATGTTACTTGAGTTCAATGCATCAACTTGATTCATTGAACTCAAGTCGGAAATTGTGGCAATGGGCAGAATGCCACCTTGCGCAGGCGTTTTATAACCACTGGAAAGAGAACTTGGAAGGATGTTTGTGGATAACGACATATATGAGATGCCGAAGAGTAGGAAGTGTAACTATATTGAATCTAACACCCATGGTGCTTTCTCTCGGGATGATTCGAAAGCACTATGTATTGTAAGTAGCTTTTTGAGCGTTCTTATTTATCTCGAATAGAGAACGATGAGCTGTCATTGTCATAGTCCTCAGTGTTGTATCCACAACACATTGAGCAGGCGAGCAATCCCTAGAGGCTGCTTTAAGCAAGATTTCTAACTTATTTCCTCCTGCTATCCCCTAGGCATCTGGCTTATCAAAACGTTTTGGGACCGCGGAGTGAAAAATATTTAAAAACATTTTGCTCTACTGGAAAGTTCCTAAGGTAAAGCGTTTGTTAAAGCTACTGATCCGAGACTGAGTGACTTCAATAAATATGACAAGTTACTACCAGAATGTCATTGAGGAAACCAAGAACCTCAGTCGGCTGTATTTACCAAACGTTTGGCGAAATAATAAATGTCTTATATTTCGCATGTCATTATAGGAATTGAGAAAAAGAAGATAATGCGCTGTCATGAGGATGATCTCATCATCGATTAATTTTACAAGCCGTGTATTCAACAATTTACATATCTTGACAAACAATTCAAGAGTAAAGCTTACAGAAATCCTCCTCCTAACTTCTGACATCAAGATGATCATTGCAAAGAATGCAATTGCCGTAATCTGTCTGCTATTATACACTACATAGCTCGTGATCCTGAGATCTGCAAAACCAGAGACTACGCTGAGGACTAACGCATATCTCACATCCGCCATATTCTATTTTCCCTGCACATCCACGCAACGAGGCATAAACTGAACGAGTAGGCAGACAAGACGAGCATTGCAACAGTATTAGACGCGTACATCGTCGACATAGAGAGATTGATTAGACCTGTGCCTACGTTGGCCTATTCAAACATAGTGAGATTGCAGATGTTTCAAGCAGCTAAAATTGAAATGCAAATACAACTCACTAGCAAGAACAAAGCGAGACCGTTCAAGTTGATAGCATTAAGGAGAGCAGGAGCTCTTGATTTTGGCTTCGCTTTAGGTTCCTTGTAAAACGTCTCGGAAGATGGAGGTTCTAATTGACTGCTTGCACCTTCCCAACCTTGACTTCTGCTATTTGTCGCTGGCGCAGCCAGTATATCCAAAACGAGGTAACACATGATGAATGAAGTATTATAGGCAGCCACCCACACAACATATGGGAGGTTGGCCTTTGAAGATTATGTTGATAAGAATAAGGCTTGACCGAAGGAGCGAGTTGTTCAAGCACTAACCAGGCGCCTTGATACTCCACCCCCTTCACTCGCTAAATAGCATATCCCCAGGCATGTCCACCACAGGGTGGCATACGAAAACAGTTCAGTGATAGTTTTTGTGTCCTGTCGTTGTAGTGCTTTTCTATTCCGCCTGCTGTCCGTTTGAATACCATCCGGCACTGGAACGGAGATAGTAGATAACCCGCCACGAATTCGTTCTCCCAACTTAATCTGCTGCCTGCGGAAGTCTGAGGGAGATGGCGGAAGAATGACGGTACCTGTAGAAAGCCCGAGCAGATGGATTGCGAGGTAGCCTGATAGAAAGAGTGCCGTTAGTATTGTAAGCATACATTTAATTGCGCTCCGAACCTGCGAGTGATATGAGACCTTCTTTATTCGCGCTAAGTAGATTTGTCCGAGGTGCATTCAAGGCATAGTACTGCAACGGCGTAAGGGATAAGCCAATCTGGTGGGCTGGTAGTAAAATTCATTAGTAATAAATAAGGTAAGGAATGTGACTTTTCAACGGACATAGCGCAACTAAGAACCCCAATAGTGATATGGGTATATAAGCTATTGCTGGGTGAAGAATAACTTGAAGGATTGGAAGCAATGCCAAAGTGAAAAAGAAATTCCAATGTGTCCCATATTCCGACTCGTGTTCCTAAACATCGGCGAGTGGATATGATCCATTCATTTTGACCAGAATAAAGTTCCTTACTGGATACTCCGTTCCTTTTACTGAAATGACGCGTATAATGCCGAGGAAGAAGACGGGCAACATCTTCTTGATGACTGTAATTATTTTCGGCAAGGCAGGCACAATCAGGTGCGCCGGGTCCTTCAAAATAGGTATTGCTGAAACAACGCCTTGAGAGAACACAAATGAGCCAACACCGAGGTCCATCTTCTTGCGTTATTCGCTACTACAAGGGTTACGTAGAAATAAGGATGACGTACCAGAGACACCCCGAATGTTTCGCATTTAGAAAGAGAACGGGGAAAGATAGGAAAGTCAACCGCAAGAATAGCGATGAAGGTCATGAGAAGCATGTGTGATCGGTATATGGTTAGAGAAGGGAGGGATGGGATGGTCATGCGAGATCCCGGAGAAATAGCCGGCAGAGGATTTGAACCCGAAGAAACGTCGACCGGACGAGAAGGCGAAAGCGCTCTTGGAATACCAATTGGCGACAGCGGAGGCGGATCATCCCGTTTATATGGGAGAATATAAAGCAGCAGGATCGGGAGGAGGAGGAGAAGACACAATACAAGAGGCATATCTGCGAATAGAGTCATAGACAGGAGAAGAGGCAGGGCTAGCAATGTCCATTCTGACACGAATGTGAGGGATTCAGGTACATTTATACGCGCTCGCACAGCTGCATGAAGTGCGATGGAACACTTTATAACAATGAGTACTGTTGTTGCAAAAGGAGAAGATCGGAGACGCACCAATGCAACGGCAGAAATGAAGTTGACGTGCGTGACCGTAGACCCGGTTGCACCAGAGACAAACGCCTCCTTCGAGGCTTTATAATCGCTATCCGTCATATACAACACGCCTACAAGTTACTTGTTGAGTATTCTCGAGTATTATCGAGGGACTACGGGCTGAGCCGCAGGACATGGTCGTAAGTCGCGTCGTCTATGATCGTGACGTGACAGTCACGAGGTCGCTTTCTTGTCTCCTACTGGTGGCTCTCTTCAACAGAGCGAGATGACAAGTATTTTTGAAGTCGACGAAATATATCGCACGATACTCCAATATTGCGATAGACCAACACTGGTGCGTCTGGCGCGGACAAGCAAGCTTCTCTCTGAAGTTCCACTCGATCTGCTGTGGGAGAATCTTGAAGCATTCTCGCACCTCCTGAGGACATTCCCAAGCAACCTCATCACTTGGGATGCCTCGGAACGCGCACAACCGAAACCAGTGAGGATATGTTCTTTATTCTTACAGTTCGTTTTCGCTGACCCTCAGACAGACTGTAAACTACCTTATTGTGCCGCGAGACTGGAACAGATTCACATCATATGCGCGACGCGTCAAAACATGGAGCCCTGAGGATCTGGCGTACATAGAGGAACCTGTCGTCGATCACATTGCGTTTGGCCGCAACCCCGAATACATTCTCCCAAATTTGACGCACATCGAGGTCATGGCCACGACCGTCTCGGGTGTGCACCTCCAGACGCTCATCTTATGCCCGACACTTGAATCTGTCACGATATGGGTGGGCCTGTTTCTTTAAAAGTTAATTTCATTATTATCTAAACTAACAATCTTAATAGAATGCAACACCCACGAGCCAAACGACTCGTTCCATGAATGCATTCTTCCGTACGCTCGCGGATCGGGCGCATAATTTACGCAAGCTTACGGTGCACTGGGGAGACGGTGATGTTGTGAGCGCACCGTTCGTAAATGGTCTTTCCGAGGTATTCTCCCAAGGGAACTCTGCTTTAAATTCGGTTAATTTGTGGTCACCCGAATGCATAGACGCCAGAGGATTTTCACTTTTAGCGAAGCTTCCTTGCCTTACTACTTTGCACCTCAACCTTATCAATACAGACGATGCTTCTAAAATATGCTCTGAGGTCAGAAGCCGAACGGATGCATTCCCTTCATTGCAGAATCTTTTCCTAGCTGGGCTCGTTGAAGAGTTCCCCAAGATGTTGCACGTTTTTGGGAACTCTCCGGGCATGGTCAGCCTTGGCTTCAGTGTACGGAAGTACCCCATGTCAAGCCATCTGATTCAGCTTTTCACCTTCGTTGCTTCAAATTTTCCCTATCTGCGTATTATGCAGTTTAATGTTCCAAAAGAAGAAATCAACATACAACTCGCCAACCGACTTTATTATATGGATCCAGACTCATACCTTCAGGACATCACTGTATTGCAGCCTTTATTGGACATGCAAAGTCTTGTAGCCGTGCATCTCGAGCTTGGTGTACCGCTTCATCTCTCGGACATTGATCTCATTACAATTGCTTCAGCATGGCCCGCTATCGAAGTACTCAATTTATGCTCGGATCCATATTGCGAGCGTACACGTACTGCACAGCCATTAGCAACGGTGCAAGGGCTTTTCGCGGTTGCAAGCGCGTGCCCGTCATTGAAGCATCTTGCGTTGTTCCTTGACTGCACAACTGGGTTCTCGGAGAATGTGCTTGCGAACGCGGATGTCGTCTCGCGCACGCTTATCAACCTGGATGTCGGGCGCTCTTGGGTTGTCGAGCCATCTCTCGTCGCCGCACTTCTGAGTGGCGTCTTTCCTGCACTCAAGGTTTTTGAGTGGGCAGGAATGGACACCTCAAGCTCACAAGTAAGTGACAGGGCTAGCGGGCATGCTGCCAGCTGGCGGCAGGTTTTTGATCTACTGCCGATTTTTCGGGCTGTACGGGCAAACGAGCGGCGCTCGCGGAAGGTGGAAATTACCGAGTGTGTTATGAACGTGGACTGATATAAAGCATGCGTCCTTTGTTCACATCTACCGAAATGATGCTTCTGAACTTCTCTTCTGCAATACCCGGGACTTATTCTTGAACAAGCGCCCTCATCCTCGAGGCGTTGTGCAACTTCACGCTCACCCCGTTCGTCCGTCTGTAATCTGGACTATTATACGTTCGTTGTGTCTGCAGATTTTACCCCTGCGAGTCCGAGGCGCCCGTTCCGTGCGGTGCCGTTTCTGTCCATTCCATCCCCGACACACTGCTTACTTTCTTTGACTCAGCAGGCTTTTTATCTCCTTTTATCGATGAATTTATAAGATTTTTTTTGTATTACTGAAGACTCAATGGAAAAATGTGTATATGTATATATATATATATATTTCATGAACAGGCACCACACGTGGCGGGCCGGATTAGGAGCAGCCGCTATTCATATCACTGACGATCCCATCCCTGCAAGCTCATCCAGGTTGGCACAGGACAGCATGAGCGCTCTCTTTCTCATCCTTTATCTATCCAGCTTTTCAAGACGACACCTCGTTCAGTCCTGAAACTCTGGCGGACAACTCGCACCCGATTGTGCCATGACGCTCCTCACAGCGTCGGCGTCGGCGTCGACGGTGAAGCCTCGATATGCCAGCACTGGCAGCAGCACCCAGAACGGTCTTGCCCCGTCTCCAGTGCCATCCCAGCTGTCGTCGAAGGCTCATGGGGTACGTGCACACCTGGCAGACATCCTTCCACTCCCTCGCCACGCACTCTTCGCTGTCCGCTTGACCATACATCAGCTGCACAACGTCCCGCTCATCGCGGGCGAGTTCAGTGTAAAATGGAAGTTCCAGCATATACACAAGGCGCAGATACACAGAAACGATAATCCATCGAGCGTTAAAATAGCTTCGGTAAATGGAAATGGCAGCTCGGGGCTCGTAAACGGGAATGGGAAGGCGGTGACTTACCAAGACATTGAACCGGACCATACTTCACTGGCACCCTCGGGCGAGTCCGAAAGATCAGTTCCTTCTATGTCTGAAGGGTCGTTTTCATCGTCGTCCTTGTCCCCCAAAGCGAAAATCGCAGAGGAGCTGGCGAACGGGGATGCGAACGGCAACCGGAATGAGTGTGGCAATGGTAGCGCCGGCAGTCGAAACAACACCCTGGATACAGATGGATTCTTACAGGAGGCGCGCGGGCGTACGCAGTACGTCCCGCTGCGCGAGCACAACGTCAAATGGAACCAAACTATAAATGTAGCGGTGCAGATGGGTGTCCAGCGTGATACCATGGACTTGCAGCCGTGCGAGCTGAAGCTCGTGGTGGAACAGGTATGTTCGCTCTTTTGCTCTCTGTACGTTTAAATTTTCAAAGATTATTCCATTCCATGTAGTTAGCAGTTGCGGGTGACCCAGATGCGCCTCAGAATCCGAGGCTAGGGGCAGTATACTTGAATCTCGCTGAATACGTCGACGAACGTTCTGTGACGAGGCGCTATCTCTTGCGGCAAAGCAAGACCAACGCGACGCTTCAGCTGACGATTGAACTTACACACATCGGCGGCGAGATAGCGTACAAATCACCTCCTCTGCAGAAGGGAGAGGTCATGGCGGGCGTAGCGACGCTCCTAGGAAAGAACCCCTATGATAATTCTACATATATGCGTTCAACGTCTCAGACATCTGTACGAGGTCACCGCCATGCGACAGATAACGGCTCGCGTTCTAGCACTTCACATGCACATAGTGTGGCTCCAGAAGTAAGTGGCCCCGGCCTTCGGACGACAGAAAACATTATTGAAGCCATTTTCAACCCTGTGCCTACGAGCTCTTCTGCACCATCTCCATTCACATACTATGTTCCCCCAAAGCCGAGGCCGAAACCGCCCGCGCTGGTCACGCACGGCATATCTACACTTGAGGAAGACTCAACGAGCGCTGTTAACGGCGACGATGCCGACGTTAGTACGAGTTTGTCTCGTTCTGACGGGCGGCCGCCGTCGCTCGCCCCATCAAGATCCAGCGAGCTCTCGCAAGCGACGACGACGTCTCGGTCTAGCGCGGGCACTGGTGAGCCGGCGCGTCATGGGTGGTGGAAGAAGCTTACCGCCGGGGCACGAAATCATTCGCCGCATTGGCCCCCNACGCTCTCATTCACCGAATTTTGCTCCACAGGCGCATTCATCGCCAGGCATGACTCTGAGTCATGTAGCGGATTCACTACATCACAGTGTAACTACCCACTCTTCACCAGAAATCATTATACGCAGCCCGACGAAGGCGCCTTCGAGCATCTCATCTGGCAGTTGGAGTCACCATTCATGACCTAGCTGCACCGACTACACCACAGACTAATTTTTTTGGGGGCATTTTTGTTTTCTTCGTTTATCACTCACCTTCTGTTCTTGGTCTTTTACAAAGCGTAATTATCTTCTTCGAGATTTCATTTCTTTCTTTGTTGGTTTCTTTATCCATTATTCACTATTCTTTGACCTTCGTTTACTAACGACCTGTTACGATTGAAAGCACTTGTAGCGTGTCCGATACTTTCAACCTACACATTTCCCTCGTTCCTATACCACACTCTGCACCTCCTTCTCTTCTTTCGAATTCTTGCTACTGTTCCGAACCCACCGTTCTCGTCTCGCACCTCGTTGCCTTTGGCTAGTCTATCACTTTACCTTGTTCATCTAGAGTAATTTACACCTATAATCGTTATTACTGTTTTACAGGTAATACCTGAAAGCGACATTGAAGTACTTGTTCGAAAATTTGCCATAATATGCAGACGCCTGCGCTGCGTATGTTAATAAAAAAAATACAGACTTGGAATCTGTAGGTGTAATTTGAGACGTTTTGGCTTCGATATATCATATTCTAACATCACACGCACTTAAGTAAAAGGTGAGGACACAAATGAAAACTATTGATCCTCATACTAGTCATGAAGCCTTCTTCGCCTCCGCATTTGCTACTTCCACCTCGCCTATTGCTTCGACTGCATCTGCATCTGGTTCTGCTTCACCCTCTACCTCGTCCACCTGGCGTTCTTCGGCAAGCAGAGGATTCTTGGCAGCCTGGAGCGCGTTAGCTTGTTGTCTATCACGCAATCTTATGCGGATGCGCATTCCTTCAGGCCCAAGTAGCTCGCTGCGCGTTCTAAGTATGTATTGGTCGATACCGCCGCACTGAATAAGTCAAGCACCCGAAAGAGGGTGTAAAAATAATGAAGCGAGACGGCATTCGTTATTTCAGTTTCACAGGTTCATATTCATACGAAGAAGAACACGAAAGAGGATACTAACCTTCTTAATCGTCTTGAGCGCCTTGGTGGAGACCTTTATAGTGATCTCCTTGTTCAGGATCTCGGACCTCAAGCCCTTTTGCTGGATATTTGGGAGCCAGGTGCGCCGGGTCTTGTGCTTGGAGAAGGGGACGTTGTTGCCGAATTGGATGACCTTGCCGTGGAAGAGACCGGTCTGGGAGCGCTTGAAGGGCATGCTCGCCACCTGCGCGAGCAGCGGGAGAGTGGGGAGCATGGTGCCAGCGCGTCACTGTACTGTACTGTACTGAGACTAAGGACTAAGGCAGCTGAGAGTGTGTCACAGCATTGTCACAACACGTGCATCTCCTAAATTAAGATTGGTAGACACTACGTTGCAGTAAATGCTTAAATTCCTCGTTTAAGGAGTTAGAAAGTGTTGGGAAATTTCGGAAGATATAGATACACAAGCTTTGCAGCCTTAGCATTGAGCAAGAGAAGATCGACGACTCGTTTCAAATTACTTGATCTTTATAATTTGAACTTGGTCTTTTCAAGCCAGAATTCTAAGTTTCTACTTCAAGTTGCTCAGAGTCCTGGTTTTCTCTCTCCAATGACACCAGACTCTGTCTTATTCCATACCAGACGGTTAACTAATGCTGAGTGTACGCCATTAAAGCGAGTGAGACGAGTCGGCACACAGAACGTTTGCACCGATGCCAATATTAATGTTTTATTTAGAGTCGAAAATACATGACATTTTACTTGCCCAACATAGGTGCCGTTTTCTGAGACATAAAGTAATAATCACGAAGTCAAGACGCAATATTAAACCAATAAAACTAAGAGCCGCAACAGCGGACTCTCGGTATAAGAAAATACTTGCCCGCAATACCCGCCCGGCGTTCGGAATGTGTCTCGGGCGGGCGCTGTTCGGAGCGGGTGTATTTCGGAGTGGAGTGCGAGTACGAGTACGAGTACGAGTACGAACGCCGGCGGCCCCTCCTATGAGCCGCCCGACGCCCGGCCGGATTGTCATTCCAACAGCCATGTCACCAAGACTCGGAGTCGACCATGTTCTCCGTCTTCGGCATGATTTGTCTCTGGAAGAACTACCTTCTATTAAGATATTACTTTCCCACATATGTTTACACTATGACTTTACTTGTTTACTCACATGACTATATGCACCATATATGGTATGCTATACATTCTGTACAGTATATAAGACTGGGGCCTCTGGCCCATAATCTATAGCTTTTGCTACTCTCTCAACTTGTCCGCTTAAGACCTTCCTTCACGGGACAAGACAGGTAAAAAATTGAGCGGCGTGAAGACGCAAATATGAATACTCGTGCGACGGAGGAGCTTGCTTCCAGTCTCAAACAATTGCATGGAAAATACGGATAGTTTCAAATCATCTAAAATACATGTATCCAAAGGGGATGTCACATTGTTAATTATTTCCAAGCTTTGACCGTCGTTGCACTTCCTGACATCTAGCGAAGATGTGTAATTTCACGCGGATGTTGCATGAGAGTGCTTGACATCTTCTTCGGCCTGTCATTTATTGAACGTAAGCAGCAATTCTGAGATACAAGTTTCAATAGATACCTCGGAACGTCCTGAGCCACCACTGGCACTGACTGACATCCGTTCGTTGTCGACTTTGATTATGTCGATGACTATATCAGTTCCGAAGACATCCTTCAAATTTATATTGAATATAGATCACAAAGAGTTAGATTAGTAGAAATGGATGCTTACGTTCCGCGCTGCATTTGCATCAACAGCGTGCATTCGTATGTTGTTGTTTATACTTATTCCGCAACCAAAGCTATCAGATATGGTATCGCGAAGTTTTTGGCGGGAGTTCAACCTGAAACAAGAGCAGATTCTAGTCAATCCTGAGAAAAAATATTGAATAGAGGAAGGCGACAGACAAGGCCAGCATCGAGTTGGTATACACTAATAAGGAACAAAAGTCAAAAAGAGCCAACAGTAATGGTAAGCCAAAAATCATACGCTTTGGAATGATAAGATCACAGGCCAAATTGATAAAAGTATCGAGCGGCACAACGACGCTCACAAGTGCCAGTATACTTGTTGTTAAGCCCGTGCTGATGGTATAGATTATAAGCCGATTTAAAAGAGAGTCGGTTTGTTTGATGCCAGAACGGACAGAGTGTAAGAGGTAAATCATGACACAAGCGATGGTAGTGTCGGCAATAAATATCACAGCGTTCAAACCACGCATGAACTTGAAGCAAGTCACAAGTTCTGTTATCTCAGTCTTCCCATAGATCATTCCGAACAAGTACAGAACAAGCACAAACTGAGCGGTGACCAATATTGCAGGTACACCGGTCAGAATGTAATTCTTCTTCCCCACTTGAGAAAGGTCATTAGTAAACCAGCACATATTAAAAACTGGAAAACGTACGGCGCCAAATACGCATAACAAAGAGAATCTGCACAGGAACATCCGTAAAACCAGCACCAATATCTATATATACCAATGGCCTAAGCGATTCAATTAAAATTATTGCTGAGACCGCGAGTCAGGCTATTAAGTACTCACCTCTCTATATGATTAAGATTGCTAACGTCTGAAAACCCCGATACAAAGTACAGATACACGGAAGCCAGGATGAAAGTTTGATGCATTGTATCTAGTGCATATACGATGAAGACGTATATCTTCAGCCACCATCTGTCGGTTTTCGAGAATGTCTTTTTAGAAGACAAAGTCAGATGAGTGATGATAACCTTTGTGTGTAGATATTAAACGAACGTCATAGTAAAAGTAAAGCTGAACACCGCAGGCACCCCACAAACTGTATTCACAAATTATCTCAACGACATATAGGAAAAGTACAAGACATTCACTTACGCTGTGGTAAGACTAGAGAAGAGATGATCAAATTAGAACGATAATTATAATTATAACCAAAATGCTCACACGCTAGCTAGGAACAGTACACCAAACTACAAAGCGAGGTGGATCAGTAAAGAAGGTATCTGGCGAAAGAATCGATTGCATACAGTCTTATCAAATGAAGGAGGTACAGGAGCTGCTGTTGAACTCATAGCGTGGTTGGTTGGTTGGTTGGTTGGAAGAGGACAAGTAAGCACAAGTCGGGTGGATACTTTTAACGTCTCTGACATGAGAGTGTCAAGTGGCTATAGGTCGCCATTATGATGGCCGAGGTATATTTCACCTACTAGAAGGTGGGACAATATCAGAGAATCTGAAATACAACTGCGGGAAGCCTCAAGATTAAGATCAGTATCAATACATATGTTGATATCATGGCATTAAATCTAGCAGTACCACGGAATGAAGAGTCGGCTGAGCTACTTTTTGTACTCTTCAAGCCGACTAGTAAGAACTTAGGAAAGTGTTGCATTTCGCATCTCATCACGAAACAGAGTAGGCCTTTGAAAACGAAGTTCACTCGATTAATGTTATGGTATTCTTTGAAACTGAAACACTGCACCGCACATCGCATCATCGCCATCTCCAGTTGGGAACGACGCGGAGACGGCGCCATCATCTACTATTGTTCTGTTCTTGTTTTTGGACATATGATAAGACAACATTCTTTTCACGGAACAAGGGTGTGCACACCTCCTCCCTCGTCTTCTGCATTTCAGTCATGGTAGGGTCTTCCGCATTCTTTTGGATTCGAAACGGCTTCGATGCCTTAGAGTATAAAGCAACTGCACAAAGTAATATTTTGCCCATTATTAGAATTTTCGACTTGAGTTCAATGCATCAATGCGGAACTTAAGTAGTGGATGAAGCACAAATTCTAGATTGCTTTGCACGCCAGAAGGACGAAAGGTCTTCTATATGCGCTTTGAATCTGGAATGAAAAANGTTCAGAAAAANCTGTGTATAGACGATATAAACAAGAAATAAGATGACAAGAACACACACAGCGTCCGAGTCGACAAAATATCCTCAAACCACACTGGCAGTATGCATTCATGATCATTTAATCAAAACACTTATTCACACACCAATGACATGCGTCGTTGATATTGACTTGATACACGAAGACCGCACAGGAATAGAACATGAGCCACCATATCCGTAAACATGTACTTATCTTAATGACAACTTGAAATTTCACAGTCTTGGTATGAGCCACTGCTGAGCCACCGCTGAGCCTACATGTAGGTCGCTCATCTTCTTGCTGTTAGATTTTGCTATGCGAGACAGCGAAAATGAGCGTGATTTGAGATAACCAAATGAAGCCATACGGTACGGCCGTAAAGTACAGACCGTATTCGTATTCAATCCTGGGCCGTTATTTACGGTCATAAATACGGATTTCGAAGATGGTGCATGTGCATTCGGAAGTTACAAAGAAATATATGTTAACCCCAAACTTACTTTGAGATTAACAAATGGTTCTCGCAACTACCAAACAAAGTATGACATGAGTGGAGATTCAGATATTATTGCATTTGACTTTGGTTAATACTCGGGTGTATAATAATTTCAATTAAATTTTTTTTTAAATACTTAAATACCGTATTATGCCGTATACGGCCGTGAAATGACCGTACCGTATTGTAAATGAACTTGCAAGACGGTCCGTAACCATGTAGAGGAAGTATAAACATCACGTCACTTGTAACGGAAAGCGTGACATCGCTGGCTGTCGAGTTTACTTCCTCTTACCTTCAAGCCGCGAAAGCCACGCCATATCGTCCATCGCCTCCAGGCCTCGTCACATACTATGACAACGAGCACCTCGCAGTATTCAAGGAGGCGCTGCTGCTCCGCAGGAAGTGCAAGTGCTCCCGGTCAGAGTCACACAACCTCGCCCGCCTCTATACAGCACGTCGCGCGCGTCCTCTGCATCCCCC
>SGPK01000397.1:0-24086 GCA_004802695.1 Phellinidium pouzarii
TATCCGGATATTGCTTTATGTCCTTCAGTGGTCATTCCATCTGAATCAGTAAGTCCAGTTAGTTGTTCTTTATCAGTACCGCCTAGTATGAGCCAATAGTCTTTAGTATTATTTAAGTATTGAAAACAGTGTTTAGCGGCATCAAAATGTTTAATACCAGGGTTTATTAGGTATCGCGCGAGTATTCCACAAGTATATGCTATGTCTGGCCTGGTACAGTCTGCTGCATATCGCAGTGCTCCAACCATATTCATGTAAGGTACCTTTTTCATGTAGTTGAGTTCATCATCACTGGTTGGTGCGTCATCAGTTGATAATTGTAATCCTGGCTCCATAGGAGTATGTAATAGTCTGGCTTTCTCTAGTTGATAACGTTTGACAATAGTGTCTATATAATTCATTTGTCGTAGCATAATAGTCCGCTTTGTTCTATCACGTTTGATTTCTATGCCTAATAGCCAGTGTATTTCATTTCCATCAGTGTATTTAACTTCTTGTCCTATTTTAGTTTTTAGATTTTGCAATGTAGTTTTAGATTTTGCAGCCATAGTTATGTCATCGACATGTACAAATTGTTACAATTTCCTTACCTTATCTCATCACATCACTCCGCTTATCTATCCATCCCATCTCATCACTCCGCTTACTTCAACAGTAGCCCCTGTATCACCTGATCACTTGTTCCACCAAGTTCCATACCCTTCTATGCTGACTGATGCTCATCCTTCGCTCAGTCATCCTTTCCATCACTTTCCATCACTTTCCACCCCTATGTACTAGTAGTATATAAGGCATGTACTCAGAGCCCTAAGCCCCAAGCTTGAGCTCTTTGTTCTCATAGCCAAACACCTTGTCACCTAGTCCACCAGTGTGCTCACTGAGCCTCATCAGTACCAGTCAATCCTCTCAGGCCCTAACTCGGCTCTCTGCTTACTCGTCACTTTGTTCTTACTCGTCACCTCGTCACTGTTATAGCCTTTGGCTTAACAATCATTATGGCACCATCATTCCTCATTGCTCTGGTTAGTAAGATAGCTATAGATTAGACCAGCCCTAAAGTAGCACTGCTTGGTCTGTGTGCCAAGTACATTTATGTATAAATACCTGGCAATGCAGACCTAGAGACCTCAGTTGAGTTCTCTCAGGATATCCACTATTCACTGTGTGATTGCTCCTAAGTCATCTTAAACTCTATCCTTGTTGTCTTTTGCTTGTTAGAACCTGTGCACCTTTGTTGTGTGTAGTGTTGCCCTAACAATATCAGTGTAAAGGAGGCTTATCAGGCACTACAAAGCTGGATCAACTTAGCTGTCTGAGTGCGCAGTCTATGCAGGCTTGTAAGCTCCTCCAGAAGCTTAAGTTGGAGTTTTCCAGGGTTTTGATAGCTTGCTCGAGCAAATAGATTTTCAAAACTGATTTTCTTAGATCTATGTGTTTTGGTAGTAGTAGTAGTAGTAGTAATATTTGCTATGTACTGTATGTTACATTGCCATATTTTGTACTTTCAACTTTGCTGAACTGAACTTAGTGTTAGGCAGTGGCTGGGAATAACTCAGGTGGGCCTCCTTTGGTTGAACAGGTGCTGACTAGCGGTCAAGAGGATCTAGCAACTGAGAGGAGGCTCAGAGATACTATGCTCAAGTCGCACTTAACACTAAGATGACACAAAGGTAAGTAGATTGATCAAATAAGTAACAAATACAATAGTACCTAAGGCAACACAAAGGTAAGTAGAAGAGAAGAACAGGGAACGACAGGTGTTCAGCTCAGCTATTTATATGGCATGGGTTCGTGTGAAGGTACTACCATATGGGGATGATCATGTGTCCGTGTGAGTCATTATTAATGATGGGGAGTGGGGAGGAATGGAGATCAATACAAAAAAGGAAAATGGATCGGCGATAAGACTAAAAAGGAAAGAAAATCAAAAAGATCGGCATGATCAACAAATGACTTCTAACACATATACAATATGGATGGGACGTGTACCGACTGCTGGTAGCAGAAACATCAGCAGTAGCAGTATTCACCAATATGGAAATGAAGATGGAACACAAGGTATTCAGAGTACCAAACAAACCACATCTAATAGCCTATGAACACTCAATCAAGACATTTGTCTATGATGTGAAGGAATACCTCAACTTCATATCCATAAGGATGACACTCAACAATACACCACACACAGAACAACAATGCACCCAGTGCTATGTAGAAGTCTATATCCCCTACAGGGTTAACAGTCATGAGATGGTCAGGATTCATAACACAAGCATTTGCACTCGAACAATGATAGCCTTCACACAATATGGAGGAGAAGGATATACAACCAGCAATGGGAAGGTCATGCAGGAAATAGACAACCTCGCCATCACACTATGGGCCAGCCACAGAAGCACAAAACCTAGAGGACCATTTGTGGATTACAGACAAATATCCACACAACCCAACTATATGCCATATATGGTTAGTACAGAAGCCATCCCTGGATATACAGAAGCCATCATTGGATCTACCTAATGATTGTTGGGACTCTAATGTCACTTAATCAGTTCTGACCCAATTAGGACTAGAACCAACATGGCAATCAAGCCACAAACCAAACATGGAAATGACAATCATGGCGCTTGGCCACATTGCCATTATTAGAAGGGAAATACATTTGAACAAGGCAGAACCCCACAGGCACTCCACAGGAAGCCATATGCAGACATAGAGGGAATAGCTGGGAACAGACAGGAAGGTTCTAGCAAAGCATTATTCCCTAAAGAGGAAATAGAAGTACAGAAGGAGGAAGGATGACTAGGACATAAGGAAGGTTGACCAAAGCAGGAAGAGACCTATAGTGCACAGCAGCCACAGCAGTAAAGCACAGTCGCGCACAGCAAGGGATGACCACTAGGAAGAGGCCCACAAGTCATAGGGACAAAGCACAGTCATGCACAGCAACCAAGGTGCAGCAATGCACAATAACCACAGTCTAGATAGCCATAAGTAGTAAAGCCACACTGCACAGCAGAGCAGGTGACAGTTGCCTCTGTACAGTATAAAAGGAGGGCAAGGTAGCACTCCTAGAACCTCAGTTTAATTCAATTAACTATCATCACTATAACTAATACACTTAAGAGTGAACCCCTCTAAACTACCAAGCTAGTCAGGTTAACTCTATCATCTATCACTCATTCTACACTATTACCACAGCAAATAGTGCAGTCCTAACAACTAGCGGTCAAGAGGATCTAGCAACTGAGAAGAGGCTCAGAGATACTATGCTCAAGATGTGCTTAACACTAAGACAACATGAAGGTAAGTAGATTGATCAATAAGTAACAAATACAATAGTACCTAAGACGACACAAAGGTAAGTAGAAGAGAAGAACAGGGCACAACAGATGTCCGGCTCAGCTACTTATAGTGCAATCAGACATGGGAAGGTACTACCATATGGGGATGATCATGTGTCTATGTGAGTCATTATTAATGATGGGGAGTGGGAAGGAATGGAGATCAATACAAAAAAGGAAAATGGATCGGCAATAAGACTAAAAAGGAAAGAAAATCAAAAGGATCGGCATGATCGACAAATGACTTCTAACAATAAGGCATGTACTCAGAGCCCTAAGCCCTAAGCTTGAGCTCTTTGTTCTCATAGCCAAACACCTTGTCACCTAGTCCACCAGTGTGCCTCTCAGCCTTATCAGTACTCAGTTGATCCTCTTAGGCCCTAAGCCGGCCCTCTGCTTACTCATCACTTTGCTCTTACTCATTACCTCATCACTGTTATAGCCTTTGGCTTAACAGATGTGATATGGTGCAATCCCTTCTAGAACCTTCTGTGTAGTAATGATTACCTAATAGTCCTACTGACTAATGACTACATAAGCAAGGACTAATCCTCTGATTGTATAATGATTATGTAAGAGAGACATGAAAATGAAATTAAGTGAAAAAACATCTATATCATAACAATGTCGCTGTCAAAGGAAAAGTGGCTTAATCTGTAGCACATGGCATCAAATGTTGAATATTCAGATATTTACACTCTTATTGTTAAGCCAAAGGCTGTAACAGTGACGAGGTAACGAGTGAGAGCAGAGTGACGAGTAAGCTGAGAGCCGAGTTAGGGCCTGAGAGGATCGATTGGTACTGGTGAGGCTCAATGAGCACACTGGTGGACTAGGTGACAAGGTGTTTGGCTATGAGAACGAAGAGCTCAAGCTTGGGGCTTAGGGCTCTGAGTACATGCCTTATATACTACTAGTACATAGGGGTGGAAAGTGATGGAAAGTGATGGAAAGGATGACTGAGCAAAGGATGAGCATCAGTCAGCATAGAAGGGTATGGAACTTGGTGGAACAAGTGATCAGGTGATATAGGGGTTACTGTTGAAGTAAGCATGTGATGAGATGAGATAGATAGATAAGCAGAGTGATGCAACAAGATAAAGTAAGGAAATTGTAACATGAGCATAAAATCACTCCAAAATTTATACAGTTGTAGCTGAGAACTAGAGAAATCCATATGTATTTTTTATTTATTTTGTAGTAGCACAAGTTTTAGGTATTTTATTCTTTATAGGCTGTTTCAAACTTACATAATATATACTTTAGCCTCCTATACTGTGTTGGCCTGAAGGCTAGAAGTGTGAGAATAAATACAATTAGTCATGCATTGGTCATACATGTGCACGTATCTATATATGGTAGTAAAGAGACTTCCGGGAATCTCCGGAGAGCAAAAACTTTAAGGGAAATTTCCAAAATTCACAGGAAGAGGATTTGAGGCTTTAGCAAAAAAAAAAAAAAAAAAGNCTTTTTCCGTAATTATATGCCCCCAAAATTTGGAATTTTTGAAAAATGAAAAAAAGGAGATTGTAGTTACAGGTCATATCTATAATATCCTTAAGCTCAAATAATCATTTGTGTCAATACTGAGAAGTAGTAGTGCTTGTCATTGCTAAACCAGATAAGAAAATTTAGGTTTAAAGCGTGACACCGCTATCCTGTTGAGTTTATACTTCCTCTACCTTACTGTATTTTAAAGATCACACGATCATAGGATGTGCAGAATTGGCAGTGTTTGCTGCGCATACAAGCAAATCCTCACGACAACATTCTGATCTCAATCCAAGAAGAATTGAGATCAGAATGCTGTGTAACTTCAATGAATTTGTGTCTCACTATATGCAGCATAATATGCATTTTCGGTAATTGTGTAAATATGTACAAAGGCACACTTTGGCAGGCATGAACTAGCAATAGCTAGGTGGGAAGTTACAACTGTGGCCATGCACTACAGCTTGAAGTTGAATGCGCTCTTCTCATGCCAAGTTGCTTTCCGGAAAGCATTGGTTCAACGAACATCCCGGCGGCGATGCTTTTCCGCGACGTCCTCTAAGCAGGCTAATCCGTACCCGTTTCCAAACTCCCTGGACCCGACGCCCTACCAGATATTCCACCTCCAGCCTGATGCTTCTCCAGGAGATGTGAAGAAACGCTGTATGCTACGTCTCGTACAACATTCAAAAAAATTAAATTATTCATCATTCAGATTACGAGCTTGTGAAGCTCTACCATCCTGACTCCGCAGAATCGTACCGGTACGAAAAAGACCACGCCCTTAGGCATGCCCACTTCAGTGCTATAACCCGTGCGTATAAAAGCCTCCAGAAGCGCTCTACTGGGGATAGCACGGTGCCAGACTCGGCAGAGGGACATGCAAATCCTTGGAGGCGTGCACCTCATGCTTATCGGAGACGTTATGAGGAGCCTCGGTTTGTGGATGACAAGTGGAAGGATCGTCTGATCTGGGGAGGCTTGTTTTTTGTGAGTGGTTGCTAGTATTTTATTATTTATCGAGCCATAGTTCATTGTCATTGTGCATTTTCCTTGTCATCTTAGGCTTTTGTGTCGGTCGCCGCACAGGTCGCGATGGTCAGGCAACGACGAACACAGCTCATCACAGAGCGTAATTGGGAAAAAANCACTTCATGAAAGGGACAATACAGGCCGACGTAAAGAGGTTGACGATGATTATGTTAGACTGAAAGGAAATAAAGGACAGTACTAGGTAGTTTCGCCATATATGCGTAAGATGAGGCTAATGTCAGTCTTTTACACTTCATATAATACGCATCCAGAATTTACACTATAACATAAATTCTTTGAAGGAAGAGGTTTACTGGCATATCCCTGCAACAAGATACGCAGAAGGATCCCAAGGAAATGACTTGTAACATTAAAAGACGGATTCTCGGCCACCTGTCTGATTGCGCCTGACAACAGCCGCCGTCTTTGCGGTTTCGAAAGATGCGCGAGGTTCAAAGCCGTAAAGTTCATGGAGGTTTGGAGAGCATCATTTAGGTTGCTATAGACTGCACCAAGAGGATTGGAACATCATATCGAATGACAACGCATCGGTTCAAGTCCGAGTCACCTGTCCGCTTAGCAGTTCATTCAGGCATCTGGCTACGATGCCAACTGCCTCCTCAACTACTTTCATTTCGTCTATTAAGACTCTTTTCAACAGTCTCCCAAATCTATCGGGATGCCACCTTCGAAGGGCTTCTTTAATTCGTTCTTTCGGACTCTGATTCGTGGAATGGGTTTGCGAGAGCAGAAATGCGGAAATTGCTCCACATGAAATCGACGAAGGTGATGATGGATAACACAACATAGGCCAAGGAATGGAAGCGAACGACAAAGAGTCGGAAGTCGTCAAGATCGTGGCCCAGCGTTTTTCATACGTTGACCATGCATCTGACATAGCTCTATCCACCGCCATATTCCTGCGTCGTTCCCATTCCTTCTCCTCCTCTTCGTGGAGTCTTCGCCTTTCCTCCAATATACGCTGCCTCTCGATTTCACGCTTTCTACGAATTTTCACTTGTATCCGGTGCACCTCTTCCCGGACCAGCCTCGTCCTTTCCACCTCCCGCATCGCAGCTATTCGACGCGCTTCTTCTTGGAGCATCCACATCCGCGCTTGCATATCAACTTCATACGTTTGCTCTTCCCAGAGGCGTTTCTGTTCGGCTGCGTCGAGGCCGGCAAAAGTCCATTTTTGCTCGATGATATGTGTTCCTGTCGAGGACCCGCTCAGTGAAGCCATAGCGCGTGCATGTCGTTCCAGGAGTTGTGTCTGCTCTCTCTGTTGCTCTGCAACCCATGTAGATGGGCTGGCGGTCCTAGGTGGAATAAAGTCATCCACGTACGGCAGCGGCGTTCGTGAACGCTTCATGGGCTCAGCTGAGTAGAGAGGATTGGCTGTCTTCGATCGTGGCATATGTGTGTGGTTGGTGGATGGATGAAAGGGACTCCCCGCACGATAGTTTGACGATGACATGGTATCTCTTGGAGTATGTCTTGAAACTCGAGATGAATGATGGTCTAGGTTGAGTATGGGTAGGGTGGCTGAGAGATATGGCCTTGAGTCTGAGAAAATGAGCAAGAGAGTATCTGCTAGGTCGCCAGCGACCAACAATGAACTGGATAAGAGGGTTGTAGGGTGTAGAGGTTTGTGCGCGCAAGACGGACGTCTTGGGTGTATTTCTACATTTCGGCGGGCTGTAGGTCGTCTGTCGCATCTTACGGATCTCGACTTCATGGAAGACTTGCCTCACCCTTGTCGCACTGCGACCTTCTATAAGTATGTTTTTTTGTTTTTATTTGGCATATGATTTACTACCCGCATCTAGTCTTTACGTATATTCCAAAAGAAGGCGAGTCAAAATAATGTTATCCTTAAGATTCAGTGAAACAATGAAATAGCAGCAAAGGCCTTACCGCAAAGGCTCACTTCGCTGAAGGTGCTGGGCCGGTCTCAGGTATTTTCTTTGCTCATGCCTGACATGATTGACAAGCATGTCGACATGAGTGAGGAAGTGAGGTTAGCACCGCATGCAAATTCTTGTGATGTTTCTATGAATGGGATCTTTCGCAGAAGACACTCGTTGTAAGCACACGCTGCTTCCCAAAAGGAGACAATGTCATTTATGGGGAAATAGACCGCTCTATAATTGTAAGTAGCTGTAGACGGCTCCAAAAGCTCAATATCATAGGATGCCTAAAAGCATTTAACAATGACAAAAGTGATGGAAGCTAGCTAATATCTTAACAATGGCCTTCGACGTGACTCCAACTTAAAGTGTAATATTTATAGACATGCCGCAAGGATTTACGCACCACCACGTAGATTCAAAACTGAAAAAAAAAGAGTGAGCTGTTAAATACGACCATAGAACAAATAACTCTCACCTAAATGGAGAACAACATCTTGCAGGTGGATATTGTGAGATCGGACCGTACTATCGTCAGGAAGCTGCTTTCCACAGTAAATCAACCGCTGCTGGTCTGCAGGGATACTGGGTGCGACAGTTAGAAGTGCAAACGAAAGCATATAAATAAAGCAAAGTCAAGTCTGCTTACCCACCTTTCTTTCTCGTTAATTGTTTCCTTGACCATACCGATAGTGAAAGGTTCTTTTTCTGAATCTTCGACTTCGAACTTAATTTCCCTTCCAGTAAGCGTTTTCACTTTGATTTTATATTTGGTATAAGCATAGGCAGGCTCTAGTTTAGGCGCTGGTCCGACAGGCAATGATTCTGTAGATGGCGGCAGTGGTGTGTCGGCAGGCGGAGGTACACTATCATTGGGCGCCTGATAGGAGGGAGCAACGTCGCTGGAAATAGCCATCAGATCTTCATTGGAAGCAGTGAGAGAGCCATTGAGCGAAGTAGCCCTCGAACCATCGTTGGCAACCGTTGAACCATTATCTGAAGGAGTAATTGATCCACCGTGACTGCCAGCAAAAGCGGCGCCGTTGTCGGACATTCCTATCAAATCATCATTGGACGAAGACATTCAAGACGAGCAGAAAAACGAGATTCAGTTGAAGAAGCAAGGGGTTATGGAGCAGTTGCGGTTAACTGCGTGATACAGCTACCAGTGCCACATATAAGAGGGCTATCCCGTGGCGCTATCTATGTATGTTCTGAAGGGGAAGTGGCGAAAGGTCTAATTAGTTTATGCTTGTGCAAAAGAGATTCTGCACAAGGAAACTAAAGTTAGAACCGTAATATGCCGGTCAAAGTTGCACTTTTACCCCTTGGTTATCATAACTGAGCTATGTTTTTACTTTGATGTTGCCACATTTTTAGCAAGATAGAAAAATGAAGGGTACTTGCTTTCTTGTGTTTGAGTTGGAGTGCTGCTTCCCTTGAAGGTGTCTTTTATATTCTTTGGTCGATGTGATTTCGGAAGCAAGCACTCTTTCTTTCTTTTTCAAAACTAGAAATTAATATTACACTGTGGCAGTACTAGTGCCTTGCCGTGATCTGGAAAATCATCCGTGCTTCCAACGCGTGTTTTATCACGTTATAGTTATGGCAAGGGCAAGTCGGACCTAGGGTATATACGTTCGCAAGCAACGAGAACTCGACCATTCACCACCACTTATTGCATCATCTAGCCCTTTTGTAATGGCAGAGACCGCCATATACAGCACCGCAACCTCTGCCGCTGAGAGTGAAATCGAGTAAGTCTGTCGCTCACCGACTAGGAGTTGCAGGGCGTACACTGAGAACAAAACGTGGAAACCAGTGACACGCTACGTCAGGCCACCTCGTCACGTTCTCCATTGGCGGAGCTCATCTCTGACCCGGTCTTGTTAAGGTCTCTTACGAGGCAAAGACCCGACAAATCGCTGTCGTCAAGTCGGCGAGATGAGGGGAGAAGGCGCGACCGTGATCACGACTCAGATACTGCCAGCCGCATTCTTTCCGTTGTCCTAGCTGAGGAAGAGCGAGAAGTGCAGCACTTGAAGACCCAGCTTATAGTCTTAGGCGAACAGCTCAAAGGCTCGATGCGCAGAGCCGCAGATGCCGAGCAAAGAGCTCATACCGCCCAATCGCGAGAGAGGGAGGCTCTAGCGAAGGCCGAGCGAGCTGAGCAGACAAAGCATCGGGCTGAGCTAGAAGTAGCACGTCAGCAAGAAGAAATGAAAAGATATCGACAGCAGATCGAGACGCTGGAGAGGCAGGTCGGAAAATCTGAATATGACATCAGAATATTGCAGAGAAAGAAAGATCGTGCAGAGGAAGCAGCGTCAGATGCAAAGGATGCTTTACGTCAGTACAAGCAATCAACGCAAGATATGAAGGCAAGGGAGGAGGGTATAGAAGAAGGCAGGCGGTTGGGGTTGAGGCGGGGATTTAGCAGCGGACGTCTTAATGGCTGGAAAGTCGGACAGCAGGATGGATTTCAGGAAGGTATCGCATATGGGAGACAAGAGAGCCGGATAGGGGTGGAAGATGAGGACCGGTGGGTCGAAAGAAAGCGAGGTCTTAACGGAGTCGTTCGTAGATATTCCACCAACAGACAAACGGATGAAGGCCAAGATGGCGACAATGTACGTGCCTAGCTAATGTTGGTCTAAATTATTGTATTGACACAGCATTTAGTTAAAGCGCACGAGAAGTTGGGCGGAGTCTCTGGGGCAGGAGACCGACGAAGTCTTCGCGGTGGAGGCAAGTTCGATGCAGTCATCATCGTCTATGGGAGAAGGTAGCCCGCGAATGTACACAGAATAACGGCACCCAGAAGTCCTTTTTTCACGGAAATCCACGAGTCTCGTTTGTTACCAAGTGCTTCAGAGAGACGGTGTTGTGTATATACATATCGTTTGTTCTGTCCGTGTATACTGGCTGGCGTGCCAGAGGCGCGTCGCGTCGCGAGACTCGCGACTCGCGAGAAACGTGACCTGTCATATCCCATTAAGATGCGACTTATTGTTCGCCATTCATACCACACGCTCGTCCCTTTGTCTAATCCCTCGCTCGTCAATGACTGACATTCAGCCTCCCCTGCCTTCCCCTGGTGTCGGCGCACGTCGCAAAGGGCCCAAATCTCTGCCCAAGCTTCCCCTCTCTGTCTTCACCCCGCCAAACACCGGTGCTTCCGATCGCTTCCCTCTCCCGCCGAGTCCGAGCGCTGTGCACCCGCAGAGCGTCGTTGATGCGCATGTGCAGTTGGAAGGCACGAGCCTTGACGCTTGGAAAGCAGAGTCAGCAGAGTCATTTGGTACCAAGATCGACAGCATTGTCGTTTCTTTGACGGATGTAAATACGCAGGACGCCCAGAAGGTCATCCAGGGGTCAGTTCATGCGTTCTTATCTTGCCGATTTCGAGTAATCAGATTCAAAATACTATCATAGACTTTCAGGCGATCCATCTATCCTCGCCGTTTCCATTTCTTTTCCTCTGGAAAAGGGTGTGCCCTCGAGCGCACCTGCACCTCCCCTTTCGGCGTCATCTTCCCCACGCATATGTCTTAGCACTTCTATCTCTGGGAGCTCTCCGACTCATGTTGAAGGCATATCGTGGGCGCTTGGACAGGGATTCATAGTCGATATGCACACGGCCGTCGGAGGTGGGGAGGCTGGTTGGGAGATCTTGGAAGATGTAATCGGCAAGGTCACAGAATCGCAAGGAGACCGTAAAGGCAAAATAGTGTTATGTATGCATCTTCCTCCCTTCCATTTTTTCGGTCCATATTGATGATTCACTGTACAGCAAATATCCTGCCACCTCCTCACCCTCTGTCTGTTCCAATCGTTAAACTCCTCACGCATCCAACCTACGTCGCCTATCAGGGTCACATCGCCTCCCTGTCTCTCTCGAATGTGTACATCAAATTTCTCCCTCCGGCATGGGGCGAGTCCACCCCGCAGGCTTCACTCAATGAGCTTAGCAAGGAAGCTAGGGAGTGGAAACGACGTGTCAAGATGTATCGTGCGTTATTTTAGTTCCTTTTTATCTTTCTCCCGAAGTAAACCTCTAACGTGGCTTCATTTATTCGAAGTCGGCCCTGCTGTGGAGGCTTTTGGCTACCAACGTATCATTTTCGGCTCCTCTCCATCCCAGGCGGCAAATGCAGCATCAAATGCTGGTGCCTGGTATGAGATTGCTCGAGCGTCCCTTGCCGAGCTGGGACTTGAGCAAGAAGACATCGATGCTGTCTTCGGCGGCAACGCAAAGTCTGTATATGGTGCATGACTGCCTTTGAATTGGCTTTGTAGAGTGTGTATCTTATGCGCACGAATGATGCCCTGTGAACAGATCTGACAAAATTGAATGTATGACATATTGTGTATATTATTGGGGTATAAAATATACATATAACAATTACAATTTTGACTCGAAACAAATTGTGAAGAATAGTAAACACATGGGACAAAAGAGATGATGTTATAGGGAATAAGGTAAGAGTTTCTATAGAGATTGCTCCATCCTAATTTTTCTAGAGTTAGAAAGGTGCTGCACCTGGATTAGAAGGATCGAGCATGCCAGCCTGACGCTGCTGTTGCTGTTGCTGTTGCTGCTGATGGTGAAACTGCCGCAAAATAGCTAACGTTTCATTAATATTTCTCCCATTCTGCATCCCGGGAAAATCCTGTATATTCTGCCCAAGGTTGCCAGTGAGTCCAAGACTCGCAGCCATCTGAGTCTGCTGATTTGCGTTGAAAGGTAGCTGAGTGTTGATGTTTCCGGTGCCCTGCAATCCGGACCATGTCCCTCCCATGACGTTCCCCAGCAAGTTTGCATTCACAGTATTATTATTCGGTATGCCTGCGGCTTGGGCCTGTTGCATTTCTTGTTGCCAGATGCGCTGCGCAATCATGAGTTTGTGTCTTTCCTCCGGGTTTTGCAGAGCGGCGAAGACGTTCGACATAGGGCCTGTCATGTTGGGACGCAGCCCCATCGCAGCCTGGGGGGGNCACCCGTGGAATTTCTGGAATACCTGTCTCTGGAGACACGGCTGCAACGAGTTCCCCCTCGCCTCCAAAAGGAAAAATTAGAACCGTTCGCTTCACGATTCCAGTGGCTGGGAGTGCCCATGAGCCTAGAGCATACTAAAAGATGTGATAAGTGATAAGCTGGAATTTCTTCCCGCGACTAAGCAAACAAGCATACCACGTTCTGTTCAACAAGAAGAGTTGCGAGGCTTCTAAAAAGACGCATATTTTCCTGAGGATTTACAGTGCCAAGAGATGGCCTTATATGACAGCCCGCAGGCCCATGGCGGGCCATCCAATCTTTGATTAGAGGTAGAGGTACAGCATGCTCAGTTGATAATTCAAGTTCGAGATTTGTAGGCCATAGATCTGGACGTCTATGTAACAATGAGAAAAGATACACCTTCATCCCGGCATACAGGTCAGAGGGCTTACATATTCGTCCTGCTCATCACTTGCACCGAGGTCTCCATTATGCTCATCGTCCGTGTGTCTTTCCACGACAAAGTCCCAATCCATGTCTGGTTCTCGTTTGGCACAGCTAATGTTTGCATCTGGGGTGGATTCGAAGAAGGTGTAGGGCCACTCATTTGGCCCGTCGGCATCTGCATCGAAGACAGCGACGTCTGACCTTTAATTCCTTCCTTCTTCACAAGCCTCTGGAATTGTGCTGCAACGCTCGGCGGTAACTGTGGAAGTGTGTTTCCGGAAGAGCGGCCTCCGTTATCTGCGCTCGGAATACTACCTGCTACAAGCTGCGCATTTTGCCTTTGGGCTTGAACCAGCTGCTGCATAGACTGTGAAGCTGTGGATTGTGAAATATGGGAAGACGCATCCATTGGGACACCGGGCTGAATCTGACCAGAGGATGCAGCAGAAGGAAGTAACCGCTCCGACGTTGGTTTCGACTTCGTATCTCTTGCATTAGAGTACTCGCCGGCGCTATGGGCCGCAGCAGCAGCTTTTTGCGACGCAAGTAACATGCTACGAAATTTGTTGTACATAGAAAGTCTTGGCGCTATTGTTTTCTTCAGACTCTCTGCCTCCTGAAGTCGACCCTGCCTCCGAAGCGTCTCGTATTGCTCTTGATTGGCTTTGAGCTGAGAATCTAACGCGCGGAACTTCTGTAATATCGCTGGTAAATTACTAGCTTGCAAGAGAGTAGTGTTGGACTGTCCAGTCGAAAGCGCAGAAGAGGGTGTTGTGTTTCCCGGACCATTAGAAGATTTCGCCTGGCCAGAACTAGGCTGCGAAACAGCCAATGGCAATGTTTGACGCGGTGGAGAAATACGCGGGCGCTTCGCGTCGTCTGCCTTGTCGAAACTTTCATTAACATGTTTCGCTTAATTATTGTGATTTAGCAGATGCAGATTTTGTAGTTGTAAAAAGAACGCACAGGACGCACTTGACATTGGAGTCCAACTAGACTGAGAAGAAAGAAGAATTGCATGATTTGAATGGATTTGGAACCAGGCTTGACATGGTTCAGTTGTTGTCTGCCGTAACAATTTAAGTTATATTTCACGACTGCATAATTAGAGTATTCGTAGTACCGAGGCATGAACTTCAGAAAATTGGTCGTTCGCTCCAAGTAAAATCATACTTAAATTTAAGTTCCTCTAGAAGAGTTTTATTTGGTCGCTACGGGCACTTAAGAGAAAGATTGCTCACTTTTCGCAATTCTTCGGGTAACGTTTTCCAAGATAGATTATCCAAACTGGAAGTTTGATTCCACAGAGGATAGCGTGCGTCGTCTGCCCGACTGGACGAAACATGGATTATATGACATATGGGAGCTAAGTGACTCTCCGCTAGTTTCTCAGAATTCGCCTCTTTTGCTGAAGACTGGGACTTTAGAAAAAGGTCAAACATCTTACGCTCGCCGTCAGCCTAGACTTTAAAAACATAGAACATGTGGTAGCCACCTCTAGCGCCGCCGCGTAGCCTTCTAGTGCAGCCATTCCAACCCTTCCTCCTGAGCCTGTCTTTCCAATACCTAGTGTTGTGGGTGCCTCCTTTAACTCTCTAGTGACATCCTGAAGGCGATTGAAGTACCGCTTCGCAAGAATTGGTGTAGGCCGATAATCTGCCGTAGCATATGTGACTATGTTGATATTTAGCTGGAAAAACGTTAATCGCAAAGCCCGAAGAGTTGGTCTGGTTCTCACTTGATCACTAGTCCTTCCATCCAAAAGACGAGTCAACATGGGCGAAACATACTTGGAGAGTACTGCAGGCCATTGGTTTGCTAATGCTATGGACGAGTCGGCGATGATGGTGACAGCAACATCACCCATTGCACCAGGTTATAGTTCAGTTAAATTTTTTTACACTCTCAAGGAGCGTTGAAGAATACAAGTTGAAGCTGTGAATTGTGTTACGCACGCATTTTTGAACCGCGTGATAAATCCCGATTGATCGTCCACTAATTAGTACTATTATTAATATTTAGTACTACTACACACTGTAGCACTAAGGAATAACCATCAAAGTTTACTCTTCAACTTTTCGACCTCTACCGCTGTCGGCAGGACAAAATTATACTTCCAGACCCACACTCTCCCGCTCTTCACTTCGCCGGGTTTGTAGCCCATCTTCTCCCATGCCTCTGGATTCTTTTCTTCCAGGACGTCGCTCACGAGTGATTTCTTGGTTGCGAATACGGGATCTGTCCCGAGGAAGGGGGAATGCGACGGATAAAGTGCAGTTGTCAGGCTTGCAGATTGGTGAAGTAGGCGAAGTCAGAAGCAGATAAGGATAAGGATGAAAAGAATAAAAAGCGTACTCATCGTAACCAGGTGCAGTTATCATAAAATGTATGTGAGATGATCGGTGCGGGTGTCGACCCAGAGCACGAAGAACGTCTCCGATCGGTCCATCATCTGGCTAGTTGAGGTTTCATGTTAATAAGCTCATGAAATGAGTCGGATATCAGCATTACATACTATAGGGTATGCAGTAGGGAGTATGCCGCGGTAACTGAAGTTTCCGTTGGGCTCTGCTACAATCCGTGCACGGTCATTGGCCTCAGTCCGTCCAGGATATTGGACATCATATAGGCCATCACCGTCCGCTTGCCACTATTCAAGTAAATTAAATTATATACGACACTGTTAATCCACCTGGAGCTAAATGATCAAAGTGTATGAAATCAAAAGTGCGTACCAATTCTGCCTTTACACCTCTAATGCCTTCGCCATTCCTGTTTTTTNACAGTAGCCGTGAAGAACATAGGTTCACCTATTGTTTCATCTCTGGCAACTGAGGAACCGGATTGTTTCTCGGGAGCGTCACTCGTGAAGAAGGGACCTTCTTCGCAGCTATCCGTACAGCCCTTTGATATAATCATTAGGCACCATTAGCTACTATGTCATGCCATATCACTTACAGGTGGTTTTGGGTGATTGAGTTCATCGATCAAAGCACTCAATCCAAGGCAATCGCTGAGTAACACGAACTCGCTCTTAAACTCCGTGCTCTCCTTTCCGGCTTTCGTCAGATATTCAATGGTCTTCCTCCACTCGGAATGTGTGGGCTTTGTTTCGCGCGCGAATGCGTGTAGGTGATTTATGAGAGACGTAAAGAGTTGGAGTGTACGTGGATCCGGACAAAGCTCATTATGAAGTGCGTTTACATGGTCTGTGATAGTATAGTCCGACCCTTCCTATATATATGTGTTAACAGTCACGGTCGTATTTCCTCTAAAGACACGTCATAATGCTTACTCGGAAATCCTTGTCGAGGGGTAGATCTCTAGGTATCTGGTGTTCAAGCTGGGCGCGAATGGCTTTACCGACGCGGAGGGGGTCTTTCATTTGAGCTGAAGTAGCCATCTTCACTGAGGAGCACTAAATGAGAGCACTGGCAGAGAATGAATACACAGGTGCATTTTCCAGTAACTTATAGGCACGATAGGAAGAAGAGATTTTCCGCTCAATTCAGCCAACTATTCTTCGTTCTGCGGAGAGAGACCGAGCCTGAGAGCCATCTGTTGTTTAGTGCACACTTTCACTTTCACACCTGCCGCAACAGTACAGTCTTTCTTTGATCTCAGGAGTCAGGATCCGGACCAAGACGCAGGAGATGTTTTGGTCATCAAAAAAANTAGCGAGCAACACACAATATTGATGCTATTGTATATGCTTACATCGTGAAGTATTGATTTCGAAAGAAAATAACACGCAGCCGGCGGCCCATTAAGACAAAGACAAACGAAGGCACCGATTCAGAATCTATTTTTGAAATATGGAAATAAGACTCATCGAAGAAAAGAAAAACCATCCTCCTTGTGTCAGCCTAAAAACACGAGTAGCGAGCGTTCACGCAAGTGGCAAACTACATTAAGTACAACGGAATGTACGGGGTATTCTACATGCCGAACCCAGCGTCCAGATACACGAGAGAAAAGCGGTAGAATCTTCAATGCCACGTACTAGAGGACCATAGAAAAACCTTCCTAGCCAACCCATTATCCTCCAGGGGGACAATCCTCGTTGATACAGAAACTGACCAAGCGCACTAAACTGTGCCTTCAAAGAGATAAACATAGCGTATCGTCGAATCGTGCAAACTGACGTTAGACCTCATTTCATTCGAAGGGATTCGTACGGCCAGCCTGATTGAAATAGTAGATATAATACATAAGTCCAAGCAACATAATAAATGGGGCTGATTTGAGTACTCACTTGTTCGTCTCCACTCCTGCTTTCCCGACACCCGCAAAGCCAATCAGTCCACCACCGAGATTCTGGCTCTTCGGGTCTTTCTAAATCACTTTCCGAGAAGTTCCGGGTAGGCGCAGCCACAAGCGGAGGAGACGAGATAATCCTACCCGGTGTTAAAATTCGTGGGGGCGCGATCTTCGGAGGGGATAGNTCGAGTGGATGAGGAGGCGGCTGAGACGGTTGCAATGGATGCAACGGCAGCGATGACAACGGACTCGCTTGCAGTGTGGGTTTATCTGGTACTACTTCTGGGTCTTTAAAGGGCGACTCTTCAGGTGAACAAGTTATGGGCGATGGAGGTGACGAAGGCTGCATGATTGCATCAGCATCCTTCTCTGCAGGGGTGGATGTATTGTATAGTTGATTTGCCGAATCTGGTGGATCGAAAGGATTCTCCCTAGTGTGTGCGACGGAAAAAGCGGTTGCGAAGGAGGGGGGTGACGGAAGAGATGTGCGGGACGAGGAGGCGGGTGATGCAGGCTTATATACGCCAGGGGATGAGGAACCCCCACCGAGATCGCTAAGCGGTAGTGCATCCTCAGAGGTCTGGCGCAGGGCAGTGTGGATATGCGTGCCATTAGGGGCATTTCGACCACCACCGCCCAGTCGATTGGGCCAGAGCAGACTGGCGCGCCGCGAAACGTCACTGACGGCATTGTTGGATACAGTTGACGCTGCAGAATCTCGTGTTGCTTTCCGCCTCTGGCGATCGAGCTGCTCCCACCGCTTTAAATTCTATACAAACGTCGAAAGTACCTGAGCCTGATATGCTCTTTGGCGTCTCGCACAAGAAAAAANTAGGCACATACCTCTTGGATTTTTCGCGACTCGTCTTCCTCCTCTGTCGTCGGTGGATACCCAGCTTCTATGGTAGGTGTCATAGTTCCTTCACTCTCCGCATCATCGAGTATCACCTCTCGGGTCTTCCCCTTCCTTTTGGCCGTGTTGAACATCTGCGTTCCATTCTGGTCATCGCTATCTTCCGCGTCTATCCACGGCGATGCACCACCAAGGTCTTCTTCTGTTGGAGATGGCGGAAGAGACGGTTGGGCTCGGGGTTCGTACTGTGCATGGGATCCCGAAGGCACAAACAGTGACATGTTGCCGGCGTCGACAACGCCTCCGAGCTGCAATTAAGGCGGTCGTCGTTCAGAGATTATAACACGCAGCAAGGCTGCTAATTGCCAAAGCTGTAACGCCAGAAGGATCTAACGGTACAGAATTCAATGTACAAGCTACAGTGGAGCAACTCGACGAAGACGCGCACGGCGCGAACTGTTACGCTTATGTCAGACTGCCGCGTAAAGATATATGTAAAAAANGGAGAAAAACTAGTACTTGAACTAAGGTAACGAACAAAACGATAATTCACAGCGAGCGTCAGGACATAAATTGATTGTAATTGTCCGATGTCCAAACATGACTCTAAGCGGGCATAGGCGGCGGCCATAAATGAATTAAAACGCCTGCGCGCTACGATACCCTGCACCGTCATTCTCCCGCTCCCTGACAATATTACTGCTATAATACTCGTCCCGATCCGCGTCTTCTGCATAATTTTGGTGTCTCAATCCGCTGCCACGTGCGCTCGCATTTTGAAGAATGGGTATGTGTGAGTCCTCCGAAGACAGACCCTCGCGGCTGTAAAGTGTACTACGTGCGCTGTTGCTACCGTTCGTATTCGTGTCCAAGGGCAAAGAAAGAAGTGATGCGTGAGCAGTGTCACGCATTTGCATAATGTTTTGACGGAACGCATTCTATAAATGTCAGATATGTCAGTAAAGTTAATACCTCTTTAAGTACTCGCGAAACTTACCTGCTCTCTCCAATACTGAAGACGTTTCTCGCGCTCCCGATCGCGCTGCTTCCCGTGGAAGAAGAAAAGGGCAATCAAGGTGCCAAACATACCACCGAATATGCCAATCCCAACAATAATATACACCCAGACACCAACGTGTGCAGCGGCGTCGATATCATTGCCGCAAACCTGTGTCGACAAGCAATTCATCGACAAACACCTAAATAAGTGGGTATCAGTCTTGTTCAGAGTGTAATGTAGAGGCGGAAAACAAACTCTTTGTCCGCAGAACAAGATTCACCCAAATTTTTCTGTTGAAGGCAGAGCATTTGTTGTGAATCGCAGTAAAGTGTCTTTGCGCAGTTCCCCCTTTAAGTCCGCAACTCAAGTCAGCTAGAAAAGCGCCTATAAGCCCTCCCTGCTATACGTACCGTGAAACTATGTTAATAGATTCCTGGTTATTTGAGCCGTATACGATATATGCAGTGTTCTCTACAACGCAGCGATTGCCAACAGTGACATTCGCCCAGTAGCATTGGAAGTCAAGACAGACGGAGCCATTGTAGTTCAAACCAAACTTTTCATCCGCCAAGTCCCTCCAGTTTGGTGGAGGCGAGCACTCGTCATCTCGGTTAAGCTGGCACGGGCTATCCACCGCCAGTAGATCCTGGCATTCGTCGCCCTCGTCCGGACAGAATTGGCTGTTAGGACATAGGCGAGGAAGAACCGCATCTTGAGAAAAACCGAAAGGAAATATGTCCTTCCGGCAGCCTCTATGATCACAAGTACCGTTGGGTGCGCAGAACGTTGTAGCGTCGCAATCGCTATCGAACTGGTAGGTCCCGACTTGGAGACGGTTGTTGGAAATCGAGCATGACTGACCGAAGAGACTAGACGAAGCAGCAATGGAAATAGGAATAAGTGGTGACAGAGTATAAAAGAGCGTGAGGAGGTGCATTGCTGGGAGCTGGGAGGAGCTACAAACAACAAAATTAATGCTCCGAGTCGAGGAGAAGCGATGATGCGGCTGTCACGTCTGCTGATTAGTCACAGTCATGTGACCATCACGTCTGTCGGAATTGAATTTCACAGTTTTTCATTGACCGCCAGACCGCCAGTGCCGAGCAAGTGCGCAGACACCAACGGCCACCGAGTACGACTCGTCTCTCTACTCTTAAAGCTATTACACACATAAGTATTGTCGGTGACCTGCCAGCCCAACGCAATGCCCCCTCGAATACCACTACCGGGACTCAGGACTTTCATTCCTCGAGTTTCTTTCGTCTCGCGACCACTCCTCCCCCTCACTTCCCGTCTTGCATCTCCATCTCTTCAGTCCTCTGGCTTTATTTCCACGCGCTCATCATGGCATCATCGCTTTCGGATGTTCTCGTACTCTCCCCTGCGCTCTAGCTCGCCATCTTCACCCGGGCATGAGTCTGGATCCGCTCCCGGGACCGGCGCGTCTCTATCCCAGCGCCTTAAACACCTCATCAAGACCTACGGCTGGTATGCGCTCGGGGTCTACGTGGTACTCTCCACAATCGACTTCGCTGTTGCCTTCGCCGTGATTAACGTGCTCGGTGCTGAGCAAGTCTCCCGCTTCACGCATGTCATCAAAGACCGCCTCAGTTCTTTTGTGCACTCGAGACCTCTGGAGCCGGGTGCGCAAGAACTTGAAATAGAACCCGCAGGCGGGCGCGAGGGCCTCTACGCGATGCTTGTACTCGCATACACCGTCCATAAAACGCTCTTCTTACCTGTCAGGGTGGGGTTAACGGCTGCTTTCACTCCAAGGTTCGTTGGATGGCTGACGCGCAGAGGGTGGACTGGAGGTGAGGGTGCGAGGAGAGCTGGAAGAGAGTTGCGGGAAAGGGTTCGTGGCGGAAGGGACCGTGATTGAGATGATCCACTCGACGGACTAGTTTGATACTATGTGTTTTGGTTGACAAGACTTACTACTTACTGATCAACAACTATACATAAATAAATAATAAATAATGGCTGTGCGTGTCTCTCCTCTTAAAAGTTAATGCTGCAAGCTAACTTTGGTTACAGAATTGCAATCAGAACCGGAGTTGGGTTTGGCATTAACGTTACTACAAATACATCCTACTCAAATTCACATTACCGAGAAAATCATCGCGATTACGAAGACTCAGGGACATCATCGGCTGAGGTTATGGGAGAGAAATTGTGTAAGGCATAAAAANCGACCTAGTGGATTTCACGTACGCTGCAATATTCCTTCTTTAACCAGCTCCTCAGGCTTTGGTCGGTGAAGTAAAGCATGCTCCATCCGATCCTGTTTGCCGATTTCGCCGATTAAAGTCAGAGAGACATCAGGGCTGTAGGGTCATGCAATCACCTGTTTCTGTGCTCTTTCGAGCTGTTCCCTCGCGGCTTGCAGGGCAGGCGCAACGCGATCATCTGTTGCTTGTTTACACATTGTATATGCTCATCACCAATGCGAGACACCATACCTTTTAGAATATTCCGTTCGACAAGTTCACTCTTCTTCTCGGTTCGATCAGAAATCTGCTTCTCAAGTTTGTGCATAGTCGCTTCATCAAGAGAGGACTGGCGTTTAGCCTGCGGGGTTTCTGAAACTCGAATGCTGGCTGGGCAAATGCATGTATGCATATTAGGGTTTGTACCGCGCGAATAATGAATGATGCGAGGTACGTACACATTACTATGATTTATCACAGACCTCCAGGGGTTGTGTGACGGTGGTAAACTGGAGATTGTATTGTAACAATGTAAGACACCAACAACGAGAGTGTGCCCCACGTGATCAAATTCTATCTTAAAATCTAACTCGGCTGCGTAGTTCGTAAGCGGCAACTTTGATCGACGGATTTACTTTTGGAAATTCAGGTGGCATTTGGCCACAGACACCAAAGCTCTAAATTATTTATATATACTGCTATAGAGTAATTTAGCTCGAAATAGACTCGAACTACGAAAATGAACACATAAGGTGACAAGACATCCCGTATAGCAAAACGTCTGTTTTCTATGTTTCTAGTCGCAACAGGTTTTTGTATTCAATTTTCATTATATTGCTTAGCTTTCAATGGATGTGGTCGTTAAGCTCAATTTCTAAAGACCACACCCACATATCAATCCTGAGAATATTACTCACTGAATGCCAAGCAATATTAATATAATGGAAATTGATGCCAAAACCTTATGATGGCAGATCTGCAAAAAAATAAATGTTGCGAAATTTACTACAATCATGTGCAACTTTTGTAGCATATTCGAATAGCTATAATTATAGTTTTGCAATCCTGCCATTTCTCTCAGAGAATGCCATTGAAAAAATCAAAATGGCATTGATGAACTCAAAATGGCATTATTTTCAACTACTTTTATTTTTTTATGACTATTGCAGAATATTTGTATAAAAAATAAATATATATTATCATGTAGCTGTATTTCTTTATACTTTATGACTGCAATAGCTATTAAGATATATATAGTTTACAGGGCAACATATGTAGCTATCAACCTGACATTTATAATTTCTATTACTATAAGTGTTAATAGTTTATTGAGCAACATATGTAACTATTAATCTATTAGCTTGACATTTACCTTTTCTATTACTATAAGTGTTAATAGTTTTATGTAATTGGCATTTGCAGTAGTTTTGTTGGTCAAACGTAGTTGAAAAATGCCATCTATCATTATGGATCAGACATGTTTTATTAATGTATTCACAATGAGGAGTCCAGGGAGTATTCTAAAAATGATAGAAGAAAAGGAGACAATTCAAATGAATGACATGTAAATTTTTGGCAAATGAGGAAGAGATGACAGAGGAGTGGTGTAAAACAGTGATCAGTATACACAAAACAATAGAATGTTGTCTAGGTGATTAGAGAGAAATGACAATTGAATGGAGATTGAGATATGTTACTTCTTCAACCATCAATCTTAGTGGAAAACCATTGAAATGTCTCAAATGGTTCTGTATCAGAAACTGTGTGTTTTTTCTTCAAAGGCTGCACATGTCTTGGCAGAGATGGTGATGTAGCTGGAAGCGTGTCAAGTTCAGACCTTGAATATTGGGCCACTTGGTGTTACAATTTCCTTACCTTATCCCATCACATCACTCTGCTTATCTATCCATCTCATCTCATCACTCTGCTTACTTCAACAGTAGCCCCTGTATCACCTGATCACTTGTTCCACCAAGTTCCATACCCTTCTATGCTGACTGATGCTCATCCTTCGCTCAGTCATCCTTTCCATCACTTTCCATCCCTTTCTACCCCTATGTACTAGTAGTATATAAGGCATGTACTCAGAGCCCTAAAGCCCTAAGCTTGAGCTCTTCATTCTCATAGCCAAACACCTTGTCCCCTAGCCCACCAGCGTGCTCATTGAGCCTCATCAGTACCAGTCGATCCTCTCAGGCCCTAACTCGGCTCTCTGCTTACTCACCACTTAGCTCTTACTCGTTACCTCATCACTGTTACAGCCTTTGGCTTAACACAAGTGGTTTGGTCCTTATGAGGTTGTTGAGCGAGTAGGGGCTGGAGCATACTGTCTAAAACTGTTAAGCCAAAGGCTGTAACAGTGACGAGGTAACGAGTAAGAGCAGAGTGACGAGTAAGCTGAGAGCCGAGTTAGGGCCTGAGAGGATCGACTGGTACTGATGAGGCTCAATGAGCACACTGGTGGACTAGGTGACAAGGTGTTTGGCTATGAGAACGAAGAGCTCAAGCTTAGGGCTTAGGGCTCTGAGTACATGCCTTAT
>SGPK01000398.1:0-23904 GCA_004802695.1 Phellinidium pouzarii
GCACAGCAGAGCAGGTGACAGTCACCTCTGTACAGTATAAAAGGAGGGCAAGGTAGCACTCCTAGAACCTCAGTTTAATTCAATTAACTATCATCACTATAACTAATACACTTAAGAGTGAACCCCTCTAAACTACCAAGCTAGTCAGGTTAACTCTATCATCTATCACTTGTTCTACACTATTACCACAGCAATAGTGCAGTCCTAACACAAAGGAGGCCCACCTGAGTTATTCCCAGCCACTGCCTAACAGATTTGCACTTGCAATCTGGGTGCCTCATTGGATCCAAAGCTTGTTGTTTGTCTGGTATGGCCAACTGATGTCACTGTGTGGTGTTCTACAACAGCAGAGCAAATTTTTTCATCCATTGAAGCTAAGTAGTTTTCAATGAAATTATCCCATTTAAAATTACACCACCCCACTCTGTTAAGTGGATTTGTGGCTCCAGCCTGAGTGTTTGTCTGTTGCAAGTGGTGCAGGTATGTTTCAGATCACTGTAAACACATGAAAAGAACAAGAATGATCTTCCTCTTCTCCTCAATGTGCTGAAGTGTGATTGTATAGTGGTCATAAACCTTCAAAGACCACCATTCACAGCATGCAGCTAACACAAGGAGGATTAGACTTTGCAATACNAAAAAAAATAGCTCATTGATTGCATACCAATAATAACCTCATATTCTAATTCCCAGAAATCCTCATCAGTCCTGTTGTGTATGGCAAGAGCATGTTTCCACTTTCTGCTTTTGGATGGTGATATGCATACAGCTGGTGTGTTTAGGCCAATGGGTGTGGGTGGTTGTGGTGTTACCAGCACTCTTGTATAGTTGAAATGATGTTGAGCTGATGGTGGTAGGGACATAGAATACAAAATAGAGGAATATTAAGATTTAAATTCTAAGCAGTGGACTGAGCACACACAGGGCGACAGGTGAGGTGGAGGAAAGTACACAGTATTGCACCCATCCGCTGCAAGCATCAAACTGGGGTCCCTGCCTGGCGCGTTAGTAAGCTGACAAATGATCGGCGCAGACCAAACCAAGCAAGCAAAGGCCTACAGAAAGCTAACTGAACATAATTCAGCCACTATTCACTCAATTTCCTTCAACAAAAAAATTATAAGTAGGTTACATATATGTATACTAGGTCTTTACAATGTAAATAAATGCTGCTTTAAGTTTTTATGTACAAGAAATGAGGATGGAGGAAAGCTCACTTTCAAATCACATGACTATTGTGGCTGCTGCCAGGGCATTCACCTGCGCGCACGCAAAACGATTTTATGAGCTCAATTCTGCTTGTATTGAGATGATTTAGAGTGCAATATGATCGTAATATGTGGGGCTAGGGTTCCTTTGAGTTCTATTGTTCATTTTCATCCTTGATCTGTCAGAACAGCTGCTCTATTAGTTGTTTTGACAGATTAGGGATGAAAATAAACAATATAGCTCAAAGGAACTTTAGCCCCACATATTCTGATCATACTGCATTTTAATTCATCTCAATCAATACAAGCAGAATTGAGCTCAGAAAATCGTTTTGCAACTAAATTCTCAAATGTAAAGACAAAATTTCTGTTTTTGGTAGATGTACAAACAAACACAAAGGCAGGCTTTTTTTTGGCAGGCGTTGCCTCCACCGTTCTGGCTCGGGCTGTGCAGACGTACTCTTCACCCCGACGTATCCGGCCGGCCCGGCCGGCAAGCTTACGCGTGCATGCGGCTTGTGGCCTTGGTTCTGCTTATAGAAAATGAAATCCGCGCTTTGATCGCGTTTGTTGGAACTTTCCACACGTTCCTGGTTCTGAGTCAATATAATAGAATATACAAAATACAAAATACAGAATATTATCTTTTATTTTAATTTCTTCTTCTTCAGATAACCTGATTCTGACAGACCTCGACATGCGAGAGACGTGTGCGGAAATAGGGATCAACGGCACTTACCGCGGTCGCTTACCATTTGCAGTAGCTTTCCCACGGATGGACGGTCAACTGCGGATCACCTCACCCTTCCGCGGTACGGATGCGGATTAGCGCAAAAGTCCCTAAGCGGAATAACTAGACACTAGACTTACTCATTTTCGGCCCGTCGGTGTCAGCTAGCCACGTAATCCGGAATTGTGGATTCGTTTTGCTCGTGCATATATGCCTACTATAAATATTCGCAGGCGCCGCTCTTCAGTCCGCATCGTCTTGTTCCTTTCCCTCCTCCCCCGACGACATGTCGCTTTCAAGGCCGGACACGGCGACAACCTCAGGCAAGGTCAGCGAGAAGCACGCCGATGCTGACGCAAAGGCCGCGCCATCTCCTGCCGGCGCAAAGGACATACATCCACCTGCAACCGTCGCACCGCCCAAGTCAATAGCAAGGCGCGCGCTTTTCTGGAGAAAGAAGGCGGTCGCCGACGACATCGTCCTTGGTGAAAAATCTTCACAGTCGACCGAGGGTAGCGATATCGATACCACTGTGCCCCCTGTGGAGGTCATTAAGGAAGTGGCATTCACAGAGCTGTTTCGGTGAGTATTGTCAGGCCTAAGTCCTGTGGCAAAAACAACAATATTGGCCATTCACATGTCCATTTCGACGACTGAGACCATCCGGCAATGAATAAATCCTGCCCTCTGCCGCTGTGGCTGTCGTGCTCTGCCCGTTTCATTGGGATATATTTCTGATCAAAAATGATTTTCATAGATTTTCGACAAAATTCGAGATTTTCTTGAATGCTTTAGGCATCGTTGGCGCTATAGTGTCCGGAGCTGCTCAGGTATGTTATTTACACATACCGACGACGATAGGTCTAATATTAATTTTTATCTTTCTACAGCCCCTAATGAGTATCGTTTTCGGTAACCTCACTCAAAGCTTTGTGAACTTTGGCGCAGCGATCCAACAGAATCACGCAGACCCAAATACAACACCATTTTCAGTGGTTGAGCAAGCAGCAGAGAAGTTTACACATGCCGCCTCGCTCGATGCCACTTACTTGGTATACATTGGCCTGGGCATTTTTGTTGCTGTCTTCGTGTATATGTACACCTGGGTCTACACAGGCGAGATCAATTCGAAGCGCATTCGCGAAAGGTATTTGAAGGTAATTTATTCCTTTCTCTCCTTGTAGGTACGTATTTTTAAATGCAATGATCGTAGGCTGTTTTGCGCCAAGATATCGCCTACTTCGATAATGTCGGTGCAGGGGAAGTCGCTTCACGAATTCAGACGGACACGCGTAAGCATTGTTTTTCTTCCCCGAATCGATGAAATGCACCACACTGAAGGCATTGCCGTCTTTATTCAGATTTAATCCAGCAAGGCATGTCTGAGAAGGTCGCACTTTCAGTACAGTTTGTAGCAGCTTTCGTGACTGGTTTCATCGTCGCATACGTTCGTTCGTGGCGCCTTGCCCTTGCGCTCTCCTCTATCCTACCTTGCATCGGTATCACTGGTGCTGTCATGAATAAGATTGTCTCGAAGTACATGCAAACCTCACTGAAGCATGTTGCGGAGGGTGGCTCTGTCGCGGAAGAAGTCATCTCCACCGTCCGCACCGCTCATGCGTTTGGCACGCAGCGTGTCCTGTCGGATCTGTACGATTCGCATATCGAGAAGTCGCATGTCGTCGACCTCAAGGCGGCGCTCGTAAACGGCATCGGCCTTGCCACCTTTTTCTTCATCATGTATTCCGCATACGGTCTCGCTTTCTCCTTTGGAACGACGCTCATTATCCATAAGCACGCAACAGTCGGCATCATTGTCAATGTATTTATTGCCATCCTCATTGGCTCATTCTCGCTTGCCATGCTTGCCCCGGAAATGCAAGGTGTGTACTTCTTGTCATCTCCTTTCAAAAATTGTCATTTTTCTCACCTTTTTGGTTTCTGTATCTAGCCATCTCACATGCCCGTGGTGCTGCCGCTAAGCTCTGGGCGACGATTGACCGTGTCCCGACTATCGACACTGAAAACACGGGTGGTCTCAAGCCCGAGGATGTAGTCGGCGAGATTGTTCTTGAACACATCGATTTCAGCTATCCTTCGCGCCCTGACGTGCCTATCGTCAAAGACCTTAGCATTTCCTTCCCCGCTGGCAAGACAGCTGCACTCGTAGGTGCATCTGGATCGGGTAAATCAACGATCGTCTCTCTCGTCGAGCGCTTCTACGACCCTCTTAGTGGTTCCGTAAAACTCGATGGCGTAGATCTGCGCAAACTCAACGTTAAGTGGCTGCGCTCGCAAATTGGACTCGTTTCGCAGGAGCCAGTGCTGTTTGCGACTACGATTAAAGGCAACGTCGCTCACGGACTCATCGGCACGAAGTGGGAACATGCATCTGAGGAAGAGAAATTTGTATTGATCAAAGAGGCGTGCGTCAAGTCGAACGCGGACGGGTTTATTTTGAATTTGCCGCTTGGATATGATACTCTTGTTGGCGAACGTGGGTTCCTGCTGAGTGGTGGACAGAAACAGCGTGTGGCTATCGCTCGTGCTATTGTGTCGGATCCGCATATTCTGCTGCTCGACGAGGCGACGTCTGCCCTTGATACACAGTCGGAAGGTATCGTACAAGACGCGCTTGACAAGGCCGCCGCTGGGCGTACGACGATCACTATTGCGCACAGACTGTCGACGATCAAAGACGCGGACCGTATCTTCGTCATGGGCGAGGGTCTCGTACTCGAGCAGGGCACGCACAATGAGCTTCTGAGTCGGGAAGGCCACTACGCGCGTTTGGTGCAGGCTCAGAAGCTGCGCGAGGCGAAGGAGGAGGTTGATGATGTGGACGGGGAAGTGGACACGGCTGAGGGCAGCGAGGGGGCTATGGCCGAGAAAGAGTCGCACCATAATTACGCAGAGGAGGCGCAGGAAGAGGTACCCCTTGGTCGCAGGAACACAGGACGGTCACTGGCGAGCGAGCTTATTGAACAGAAGCAGAAGCAGAAGGCCGCTGAGAAGAAGGACCTGTCGCTTTACTACCTCTTCAAGCGCTTCGGTGTGATCCAAGGCTCGGTATGGAAGAGATATCTCATAGGAGGTATCTTTGCTTCTCGTACGTTCTTTTTAGATATTTTTTTTNAAAAGTTGCTTTGCTAATATAATTCAATTCAATATAGTCACTGGCATGATCTATCCTGCGTTTGGTATCGTTTATGGTGAGTTGCATTTAGGGCAGGCTTTATGTGTCTGGGTCTGGGTATTGATGTTTTTGTTTCTCAGCCATCACGGTGACCAGTTTCCAAAACACTGGTGACAACCACTTACTCCGCCATCAAGGTGACCGTAACGCTCTTTGGTGAGCATCACATCTAATTCCCCTTCCTTCCACTGACCGCTTTGCATCTTTAAGGTTTTTCCTTATTGCAATTATCTCTGTGTTCACTGTCGGCATACAGAACTATGAGTTCGCAGCTTCTGCGGCTAATTTAACACATAAATTGAGGTCGTTGAGTTTCAAGGCAATTCTTCGACAAGATAGTATGTGCCCTTTCTACCTCCTTAATCCGTGTACTAATGTCCTGCTTTTAGTCGTGTTTTTCGATGAAGACAAGAATAGTGTAAGTTTTTCTATGATTAATTGAAGTCACCGTCACCTTAGCTCACGTTTTTACTCTTATGGATATTTAGACTGGTACTTTGACCGCGGGTCTGAGTGACAACCCTCAAAAAGTTAACGGTCTCGCTGGTATTACTCTCGGAACGTAAGGCATATGATCGTTTTCTCAACAAATAACTAAATTTATATCGCCTTATAGCATCGTTCAGAGTGTCTCAACAATCATTACTGGGGCTGTGATCGGTCTCGCCTTCCAATGGAAGCTTGCTCTTGTTGGTATTGCTTGCATGCCGCTCCTCGTTTCTGCAGGATATATTCGTCTTGTGAGTTATTCACACACAGCTTACAAACGTTCCTTTCCTAAAGTACTCTCAACATCTAGCGTGTTGTCGTCCTTAAAGATCAAAACAACAAGAAGGCGCATGAGCATTCAGCACAGCTTGCCTGTGAGGCCGCAGGCGCAATCCGGACTGTCGCCTCACTCACACGTGAGCAGGACTGCCTGGAGATCTACAGCGGGTCGCTGGAGGGGCCTCTGAGGCGGTCGAACCGCACTGCATTGTGGTCGAACCTCATCTACGCTCTTTCGCAGTCTATGATGATGTTCGTCATTGCGCTTGTGTTCTGGTACGGCTCACAAGGCGTGAGCAAGTTCCAGTACGGCACGACGGCATTCTTCGTGTGCTTATTCGTGCGTGACATCGATCTACTGGCTACATTTTGATATACTCACAATTATTATTTTAAAGAGTGTTACATTCGGGTCCATCCAAGCGGGCAACGTCTTCTCGTTTGTGCCGGATATTTCGTCCGCTAAGGGCGCTGGGTCAGACATTATTCACATGATTGATTCTATACCCGAGATCGACGCGGAATCGACAGAAGGCGCTATCCTCAAGGAGGCGCAAGGCCACATTCGCTTCGAGAACGTGCACTTCCGGTACCCGACGCGCCCAGGCGTGCGTGTGCTGCGTGACCTGAATCTCGAGGTCCAGCCCGGTACCTACATCGCTCTCGTCGGTGCTTCGGGTTGTGGAAAGAGTACTACGTAAGTTTTCCTTCTAAAGCATCGGCTCTAAATGTGATCCGAACTTGTTTTGTACAGTATCCAACTCATTGAGCGGTTTTATGACCCGTTGGCTGGCACCATCTACGTGAGTTTTCTTGATAATCGTTTGCGTCTTTGATTTTGATCTTTATTCCCAATGTAGCTCGATGGACAAGACATTTCAAAGCTTAATATTCAGGAATACCGGAAGCACATCGCTCTTGTCTCTCAGGAACCCGTACGTACTTTCCCCGATTTTAATTTCACGGGGGTTTAAACGCTGACATACTATGTTCCAGACATTATACGCTGGCACTATCCGCTTCAACATCCTGTTGGGTGCTACAAAGCCGCATGAAGAAGTTACCCAGCAAGATCTCGAGAACGCGTGTCGTGATGCTAACATCCTCGAATTCATTCTTTCGCTACCACAGTGCGTCTACGTTCTCCGATGCGTCAATCGAATTGTTACTGATTATTTGTATACAGAGGGTTTGATACAGAGGTCGGTGGCAAAGGTTCACAATTGTCTGGTGGTCAGAAGCGTGAGTGTTATTAGCCATGGAGTTCGGCTATAGTCACTAATATATTCTTTTTATTTTTATTTTCAGAGCGTATTGCTATCGCACGTGCCCTGCTTCGCAATCCCAAGGTACTCCTCCTTGACGAGGTATGTAATAAAGATAAATATTAGAAAAGAACTTTGCACTGATTGGAAACTCTAGGCGACATCTGCGCTCGACTCAAACTCGGAGAAGGTCGTGCAGGAGGCTCTGGACCAGGCCTCTAAGGGCCGGACGACGATCGCCATCGCGCATCGTCTATCCACCATCCAGAATGCGGATTGCATGTACGTATCTCGCATCCCTCTTAGGACTATCTATTTAATTGAATGTCAACAGATACTTCGTCAAAGACGGGAGTGTAAGCGAATCCGGAACGCACGACCACCTTCTCTCGCTCAAGGGCGGCTACTTCGAGTACGTCCAGATGCAGGGGCTTACGAAAAAGTAATCGCTGCACGACGAGTTCCTGTTTTCGTTGATGTACCTTTTCGTTATTCCTATACCCTTCCCCTCCTTTCTCTCTTTTTACTGATCCATTTGAGCTCGAGCATGGTGGCATTAGATCTCACGTAATTGACCTTTGGACTATTGTATTAACTATCGTCAATCATTTTAGTAGGTAGGTAGGTATACTCCCAGTGTGGTAGTTCCTCTTACTCCCTTCAGTAGCAGATTTAGTCGAGATTTTTTCAAGGAAAATATTACGATATACTGTTTACAATTCCACATATCTCTTGCCTTGCATTTTTATTAGTTATGGATGTAGCAAAAGTTTTTTAATCGAAGTTGCATTACAACGCCATGCATGGATATTTATGGGTCTTATTAAAGCATTAATATTCATGCCGCCTGCGTGCTCAAGCTTATTTTAAGGCGAAATTTCTTAAAATGCCAATCTTGAGAGTGCCCACGAACCTAAACTACATCGACGAGGTGCTTCCGTTCCAGTATGTGAGCTGCTTACGCCGGAGCACAATCTGATTGAGGGGTATCATCCTGGCGTTCATCCACTATACGTACGTGAGGAGTCATCCGTGAGCCTGGATACAACCGCTTTCCAGTGGAGCACAAGAGCACTCGAAATTTGTCAACAGAGAGTGCATACGTTCGGTGCATTTCAAAGAAGTCGAAGAGCTGTACAAGAGCGAGACTCAGGCTGGCGCGAAGCATTTCATTTTAATCTATCGCGCTGTCAGGTAGGCGAACGTCAAAAATCTGCGGGAAGTGTCAGTGGTGTATTGTCTGCCGTGCTCGTTAGGCGGGCGCAATCACATTGACGCGTTCTAGAGTATGGCAGGAACGTATATGGGCCCATTGTACGTTATGCTACATACGCGGTGTATGTGGCTCTCAGCGAGTCTCACTCGTTCAAGTTCTCCGTCTCATGTCTCATGTGTGGATTGACACATGGGCGCGGAGCACATACGAGTAATAAACGTTTAATTTGGTGGCCGATTGTAATCACCAAGTCGCACATGAGCTACTATTCGCACTCGCGGTATGACGCACGTCTTCTTTCTATCAGCGGAACGCTCTCGGCGCATCTGACCCTATGATATATGTTGGTAGATGCGTCGAGTCCTGGCAAGTGCACCGATTATGTAGACAATCGATTGATGCGATGGCACTTTTGTGTGATTTGGAATGAAGAAATCAACCTAGATATACGGATGTGATGTTAGCGGAGCACTTAGAGCGAGCGCATGCGTGTTGGAGTATCGAATTTTTTTTTTGAGAACACAGCCTGCAATTGCGCGTAATTAATTTATGTTGCGTACTAAACTGGACCTAAAAGCTCACCTCCAAAACCTTCACCACCCGCATATTCATCGCAGCTATTTGTTGCTTACATAGCTCTCTGTGTGTCTAAGGGTGACGCACACGAAGTGGCGAAACAAAGGGGATACTTTCGAGGTTGAGATTCGGCAAGCAAGTCAAGCGTTTGGAGAACGTGAGGATTACTTGCTGGGAAGACGACTGCAGGGGGCTTCAGTGTACATGTCTCATGCAAAGAGCGATTATGTCAGATAGCAGAAACTAGTCGCCTTGTAGTGTTCCATGCTTCGCGTCGAGCATTTGAGATCATCTTGGAATCTCCATGAGTCCTCATAAACTAAGTATTACTTTTCAGTTTTCTGGCGCGATTTCTCCGTGGTAATAAGCGGGGAAGTCTTCATCCATTCACGGTGTACAGATTGCGGAGAGTATGAATGTTAATGCGAGTCCTGTGCATTTGCAGGTTATTTGAACTCCGCAATCACTCATGAACAGAACTTGGACACGAACTGCGACCTGGTGAAATGATTTCATCCTGGCAGAGCATTTTAGCTCTCGTTGTCTTCCTACTTACGAGTAAGCAATCTGAGGGACTTATTTCTATGTCATTAATGCCACCGTTGTCACAGATATAGTTGGAGTGTTCCCTTCTAGTGTGAAAGTCCCACTTCCGGCCTCAGTGTCCTCGATCACAGCGAGGATTGCAGTCTACATACGCGTCTGCTTCCCCTCCCAAACATGCTGTTCTCTCCACCCGACTTACTGCAAGACCAGCAGAAAGCCGGACCAACTATTTCACTGGCATAGAGTTCCATTAAACTTCCAGACTGCCCCACCTATAGCTGTTCTCCTGTTGCTTGCAACACGGGTCTTATCGGGCAGCGATGTAAGGCAAGGAATTGTTGGCACGAACGGTGTAAAGCCCATCAGTATCATGGCTCTTTTCCTGTCTTTGGTGAGCATTTTTGTTTATAGTTTTCAAGTTTTTGTCTGACTCAGACTGTGATCTAGGCCTATCTATCAATATCTTTAGACACAACTGGACTCTTCCGCTTCTTGGCCTTCTGGGTTGCACGCAAAGGCGGTGCGTCAGGTCGGAGACTGTATTTCTATCTGTATCTGTTTTTCTTCATTTCTGGAGTATGCGTTGGAAACGTAAGGTTTTGGTTCAACTAGTTTTGTATTTTTCTTGGAACCTCATCGTACATCTATCCAGGATCCTGTTATCTTGTTTGGGACACCCTTCCTGTCGTACTTTGCACACGTCACTGGGTAAGTAATTTTATAATCCTACTCTTAGTTAACATTGCCGACCTCGACATTAAGTATCATTCCTCCGACTGCTTGGATTTTTGCACAATTTTCTGTGGCAAATATAGGTTAGTTCCAATCTCTGATTACCTTAGGAAAATACAATCGATGCTCAAATTGTGAAATAGCGTCTGCCGTCCTCCCTCCGTCCAATCTGACCAATCTTGTCCTGACGGGGGCCTTTTCGATCTCTTTCATCTCGTACCCGGCCTATACTGTCTTGCCTGCCCTTGCGGCTGCGGCTGCAGTGTGCCCCCTTCTTATCTTTGGACTTTTCTCCTCGAGACAATTGATTCCACGAGAAATCAATGCTATTGCCCTGCAAGACGCAATATCCGACTCTCAAACGACAAATGACACGAGTTCTCCTTCAACTAGCTTAGAGGCACCCACGGGAAATTCTGATAGTGCTCGTAGCGCGCGGCATGCACCGAGCGCTCTCAACGACAAAAAGGGGGCGATCTTCGGTACTATACTACTTACAGCAACATTAGCTGTCCTCGTCGGTACTTCTCCGTTGGGGATTCCCGTGTGGGAGGTGACGGTGCCTCCGGCAGTCATAATGCTTCTGAGAGATGTGTGGTATGATAGGCAGCGATGGAGAAAGAATGCGGTTACAGGAGAGCTTGAGACGCAGGAACAAGGTGATAAGGCCTCTCCGACAAGCGTAGAACTTGTGGTTCTTCCTACTCATGCCGCATCAATCTCAGTCTCAGGGAATCTCGCTATCGGGTCCGAGAAGAGGCATTTGACTATGCTTTCTGTTGTTAATAATTGCATGCAGAATTATGTGCCTACACTATCGTCCATCGTCCCGCGCCTACCGTTCTCCTTGGTTCTATTCGCCTTTTGCATGTTCATCCTTGTCCAAGCTCTAACGACTAGAGGTTGGGTTGAAATCTTCGCGACTTGGTGGTCAGCATGGATACGCGTCTGCTCCGCCGCTGGGATTGGATCTGCAATAGTGGGGTCTGTCTGTTTAATGCTTCTCATTAGCACTTTACTATGCAACGTCAGAGACATTCATCTATCAATAAGACATTCCTTCTTACTTCTTATTAACAGCTGTGTGGAACAAATATCGGTACGACCATTCTTCTCACCAGGGTGCTGCAGGTATGGCTCGAGACATCTCCTGTGACCATCCCCAACGAAGTTAGGCTCGGCTCGATATACGCGCTCGCCCTTGGGACGAACTTCGGAGCATTCACATTCTCTTTCTCCGCCTCGCTTGCAGGTTTACTTTGGCGTGATATTCTCCACCAGAAAGGCATCTACGTCCACCAGAAACAGTTCGCAATTCTGAACTCTCCAATCATTGGTATAGCAACTGTCACTGCCGCTGCAGTGCTCGTTGCGGAGATGTACGTCGTGAAGCATTTAGACGCGGGGAAGTGACCGGTTTGTAATGGCATCTACCTCACCTCTGCACGCATCAACACAAAATCAGCCTTAGAATGCCGCGTCCAGCTCTCCATGACGACTCCGCACATCGTTTCATATACTCTTCATATATGTCGGAGTTTAAAACAAGTTGTCTTCCCGTCTAGCGTTTACTGCTTATTCAAAATGTATACGTGTCTGTCTTCATTTTTGCCAAGGCTTTTGCTTTCGCAGCGGCTTAAGGTCGATTTCGCCCCTTTCCTTTGACTAGCAACAACAGTCGCATATCTTCGGACTCGAATATACCTGAGGCCTAACTGGCCGTCAGAAACAGCTTTCTCTTTCACCATCGTCTTGTCTTCCGCTTGTCGATCTCTGATTCTGACTTCGCTATCTAATGATCCTTAGCTAGAGAAGCTCATAATTCACTTCAAAGGTCTAAACTGACACATGCTTTCTAAGACGACGTTCATGGTGCCCATATTCGACGAGTGGACGGCAAATTCAAAAATTTTCCCCTTCAAAGTACTTTCTCTTGTGAAGCTAACTATCATTGAATCTGTCCAGAAGTCTGCGTTTTTGCTTTTTCGATAATTTAGACCAATTCTTTTATTGGAACCTATGTCCGTTACATCGGAACGACGGCGAATCAAAATCACTGTTGGAGGTCTAGAGCTATACTTGTCAAATAATTGCACCTCTGCACCTGGTCTTCTGGCACTGTCTCCATTCTCGTGGCATTGGTCTCGAACAAAATTCTTTGTAGATTAGTTCCAAACGGCTCCCACACAGGTGATCCAGGTGCACGGTATTTGTTGGGATCAAATGAGCGTATAAAGCTCGTCCAATAACCCTGCATGACGGGAATGATCGCTGCATTGGTTGTGAAATAGCTTTTGGGGGCATTGCCGTTGGTATTATTGGGCCCCCAAATCGCGTTGAGTTCAACTGTATGTTGGACACCCAAACCGTTTCCGAGATCAATTTTATCCGTGACGTTATAGCTGATTATGTCAATATAGCTTCTCTAGTATCTAAACTTGGCTTGAAGACACTTACTGGTAGTTCCAATTTGGTAACGGGCTCCGGAATTTGTTTATTGTTGTGCTAATAAAGATGCCAGGACATATATACCTCATCTCGCCGTATGCTGTCGCTGCAGAAAAGTAAAATTCGCCATGGTGAGCAAACTGGCTCGACTTGGGATACAACGTGTTGATGGTGTCGAGCATGCTCGAAGTCAGATTGGGGAAGTTGTCAGCTAGGAAGTTGTCCATGTGCGAAGTGGTGTTGAGGTCTGTGGGTGTGAATATCGTTCCTTCGTTTGTATCGTCACTGAATTTTATTTATTTCAAATCAGAGAACTTCGAGAGTTCGTGAGATACAAGCCTTATTCGACGTACCCGAAGACTGAAGGCACCTGTACGAACTTTCCCTGCGCGAACAGGTTGTACGGAAGGCCCGAGAGGAAGTCGCCGTCTATCACGGCGCCATACAAGAAGTTGGGTGCTTTCTTTCGTCCAGTGTAAGGAACTACAGTATTGTTTCCTTGCAGAAACCTTATATCCGTGGATCGTAGGCAAGCAAGAGTGTCGGTTTCGTTTGTGCATCCCACACGCTCAATCAGTGCATCATATTGAAACTGGGATTGCTGCACAGTCAATATGTTTGGAAAGGATTGAGATTCGGCGATTACGGCGTGAAAGAGGTTTGTAGGGGTTCCATTTGAGGCGGTGAGATGGAGAGTTATTGACTGTGCGCCGCCGCTGTCACCACTTAGAGCAACATGATTTGGATCACCTCCAAACTAAGCGGTCATAAAAGCACGTCAGCAAGGGGAGGAACTCTGAAAATGTGCAGAGAAAGTACCTGGGATATGTGCTCTTGCACCCACTGAAGCGCCTTCCTCTGGTCCAACAAACCAGCATTTATAGACCCATTGCGCTGTACCTCTTCGCTGGCAAGAAACCCGTACGGACCGACACGGTAGTTAAATGTGACGACAACAAGATCCATATCTGCCGCGGCGATGAGGCCCGACGCATTGTAGTTCGTATTTGCATCGCTGTTGAGTCCGCCACCTTGAATAAAGAAAAATACTGGAAGACGTGAATCCGTAGTCGCGGACGTCGGTGCGAATACATCGAGAAAGAGGCAATCTTCGCTTTCGTCTGCAGAGGGAAATGCTCTAGCCGTGGCGAAGCAAAGGCGTCCATGCTGTGCCCGTCCGCGACTGTCAGCCGATTATCTATTTCACGAGCTCTGGATGGCGACGCACCGTGTCAGCTACTTGGATGGTGCTATTAGTTGGCGGGTCGGCAGGAGCTCTGAAGCGCAAGTCGTCGAGGGGCGGTGCCGCGTAGCGCATCCCGAGCCAATGGGTGATGCCATTTGGGAGTGCGGTGCCAAGGTATTTAGTGTATCCTACGTCTACTAAAGGGTTGACTGCGAACGCGACGTCGACAACGGAACAAAGGGCGACTGCGATAAAGGCCAGTGTGCGCATAGTTTTAAGAATGAAGATGCAGGAAAGGAGAGGAAACCGCAGAAAGCTGGGCTGGTGTGTCCAGCCGATCGCTTTGCGTGATTTATACAAGCATTTATGACATCAGGAAATGGAGACTGGTTTTAAATGTTATGAATGAAACACTATGGAGTACCTTTATCAGTGCCACATGAATCGATTACTTATGTCTAGCTTTTTTTTTTTGACTCCGTCTAGCTGCATGCTGGTGCATGATCACATGTGGGTCTTTGGTGCACTTTTCTGCGTGCAACAGCCACAATTACAATTGAACGGAAGTAATTGTACATATGCGTATACAGCGTGACTGACTGTATACACGGAAGTATTGTACAATATTATTTACGCTCATCCGTCTCCAAGCATCTTACTCGATACGGCCAGGTCACGTACCCAGGCGCCACACACGGATTTCTTCATCCTGCGCAGCCCACAGGCGTAGTGGGTTCTCACTGACTTCTAGCGAGCGAGCTGGAGTGCTCAGCTGTGCACCGCCCAGGAGAGCGCTCGCGCTTGTGTCCGTTTCCATTCCTGCTCCTGACCTAGCGGTGAAGCCGCCCAGCGGTTCACCAGTGCGGAGCGACCATCCACGCACGCGGCGGTCCTGACCTGCGGCAAAAAGGAAAGACGAGGACGGATCGATGGCGATGCCCTACATATAAGCAGACGATCGGTGTATGTTAGGCATCGAGTTGCGCGAGCAAAGGAGAAGAAACAAGACGCACGAGGTCGAGGAGGTAAGAGTTGACATGTCCAGTAAAGGCCATCGTCGGCTGAGTACGATTGCCGGTACAGAAACGAAGGTCGAACATTTCGAGCTGCGAGACAACGTGTCGGCTAGATTACCTAATGACAGATATCCCACTTACATCGCCTGCGCTCGTACACACGAGCATTTCCCAGGTGCGCACTTCACGCAGATGTGTCACCGCCGCGTGGGCCTTCCTCACCTTCTCTTCTCTCCATGTCGTTACACTACGGAAGTGACTTGGCTGTGTGGCGCCGGCAAAGCGTCCGCCGAGCAGCTCCACACCCGCGGAACCGCCCTCAAGTGAGCGCACGTCGAAGAGGCGCACTTCTCCACTGCGGCAGCCCGCGAACAGTGTGTTCTGATGAATGTTAAAGGATACTAAATTGCTGAGCAAGAAAAATGAAGAGCAGGGATGGATCCTTACAGGTCGTTGGAAGATAGAAAGGACGTCACTTTTTGTGCGGAGGGTTGTATAGCTTTTGGCTGACGCTACAGAGCTGATGTCTTTCACGAAAACCACTCGTCGCGACATACCTATAGGTGCAATGTCAGTGATTGGATAATCAACCCCTCGAATATAATGTCTCATGAAAAGTAAGGAAGAAAATATAAATACCTAACGCCAATGTTCTGTCATGTAGGCTTGCAGACCATACATCTCCAGATATATTTATTCGTGGCTAGACAGTACATGTATCAGTACCCGTTCGATGTAAGGCAGTCGAAAAAGGAGAAGGCAAGCTTACAAAGAAGATGCCAGAGTCATCGGGAGCTTTCAGATCTCGTATGCAAAGCTGACAATTATTGCATGTACTGGATATCGCACTGATTATGACCGATGTATCGTATTCAACAGAAATAATATAAGAAGCCAAGTCAAACATGCCATTGGACACGACGTACACGGCGGTTGAGCCAGACAGGGCAATATGGTCGACGGGGGCACCCGAGCCAAGATAATACGATGTGAAGACGCGCGCATTGTTGTTGAATGCGTCCGATTGCAGCTCAGAGCTATGATCAGGTCGTGATATGGGTCGCGGCTCTACGCGGGAGCAGTGTAGTACTCCACTCGAGTCTCCGGCGAGAACGTTGAACGTGCCGTCGAGGGTCGTGGTCTGGCAGCTTCAGGACGTCAGATTTAAATATATAAAAACAGTCCGGAGATTTTGTAAGAGGTGGCTCTTTGTTGCGATAAATCCACAGGTTATAAACCGGGGAGGGAGGATATCCTCCCATATACCATGCAAGTAGCGGGAATAAATGTGAGACCCTCAAAAACGTTTACGTTTTCGGAAAGAAAGTGACAGCCAAATGGTAGCACTTGGGCACACAATTTTATCCCCGCCAACCTGCATTCATTCAGAGCATAGCAGCTACGGTTGCAAAGCCACGATGTCGGATTGGATACGTACGTGGAAAGCCGTTATTTTGCTCGAATGCCAAGATAAAGGGCGGACAGGTGGATCGAGCTCGGTGTGCGAGAACGAGAGCGCTCTTCCCGCCAGCTCACTAAGAACCCAAGCATATGCAAGAAACTTATGAATAAGTAAATGAAAAGTGTGCCTCGACAAAGGACCTCACTGGACAAGTCGCGTCCGCTCTGCGAACGAACTGTTTCCAGAACGGATAACTTTCAAATGGCTTGCGGAGGTCATCGATGGTGAGCGTTTGAATGCTCTCTGCAGGACAGTGGATCCTCTGCCTTCATCATTCTTGACGTCTATTAACTCGTGGTTTCGCTTTGGCCTTGACGAGAGCGGGAAGTAGCGGCGGCGCGTCTCGTCCCAGTAAAGACCTGGGAGCTCTAGTGGTTTTCCATCGCGAGACATGTGAGTAATTTACGCTCGCAAGGAGTATAGAAGTCGGTTGTCGACCAGCGTCGTAACCAGAGCTGAACGAGGACGAGTTGGACTCTGGAGCATTAATCTCGAGTGTACTGGCAGTGCAATAACAAAACTTTTTGCCAAATGCTGACTCGCTGACGTCAATTATTATATTATTATTTGCTCCGATTTTCCCGCGACGTGAAAGTGAGTTGATTTCTTTCCGCTCAACCATCATGTCCTCCTCTGCTGTCTTCCGTCGTCTATTAACTCAGGCGTCGCGCGCTGGCTGCCGGAGATCTGCGACGACGAGCTCGCGGACATTCGGCAGGTCGCGCGGCATGGCCTCTGACGCGCACGGCTCCGCACAGAAAACGTCGAGCGACATGCCGTGGATGGTCAGTCAGGATCTCTCATTTCTCCACGCATAGATGTCAACAGTTTTCTGAATAAACTCGCTCTCAATAAATATATTTGCGTCGTGAATAGATGGGCGCGGGTCTGGTCACCGCCCTTGGTGTGCGTTCAACGTTTCCGTTTTCACCCGTTCAACTCCGTTCTTATCCCTCGCACTTCGCACACGCCTCTTGGACTAGTCGGCATGGATTCTTACTNCCCCCCGGGAAGAAACATGCGCACGCTGCAGCAAAGTCCGCGACTGCGCCTCTTGAAGCTGCCTTCCCTGTTTCCGAACATACTGAAAAGCCTATGGACCCCATGACAGACGACGAAGGCAATGAGGCAAGCGGCGAAGAGGTTAGCGCAAGCATTGAAAAAGCCCTCGTATGTCCCGCGCTGCGTCTTCTTCAGTGATTCCCACTTGACGCTATATTCCTCAGGATGCGGACGCCCCGAAGGCCGCAAAGAGCGCCGAGGAGAATGCTGAGGAAACCACATCAGAGGCTGAGGCTGAATCCCCCACTCGTGTTGAAGATGGCGAGAAGGACGAAACGAGCGATGAAAAGCCCGAAGTGAAGGAGAAACCTACGGAGCGCAGCGGAACCTTACAAAATGAAGGTGAGAGTGGGCCGACGGATTTGGGCGCCGCGCGGGACAGTACAAAGGTGAGCTTTCGCGACATGTCGTTCCGCCTCCAAGTCCGTTGCTTTAATTTAATATATTTTGGTATTTTATGTATTTCTGGCTGAACTTAAAGAATTACTCGATGCATTTTGTTCGCGATGGCGTCGTCTTCCTTTCATGCTTCCGAAAAAAAAAATGCTGACAATTTTGTGTGGACAGGAGGGGAAGAACGCGCCGAAGCAGGCAGCCGATTCGTCAGAATCGGACTAGCGACAGCGTTATTCGACTACTTGCCTGGCCCAAGTACCTCCGCAGGAAAACACATTGTGAAAGCCTGCGGAGGCATTCATACTATATTCAATCATGCATATATATGGATATGGGAGCAGCAAAGCCAAGCCCGGACTGTACTTAGCAAAAGCAGGTGTAGACTGAACGTAATTAAACTGTTTCATTTTTTTTCTTACCTGCGAGTGCTTTCTTGACCTGATGAGCGAACGGAATTTGCGGACGATTTTGCAACCGAAATCATCTTATTCTAAGACGCTCTGTGCTGTACTTCTTGCTTCTGGGGCTCGCCGCGTCGCGCGTTTGCCGCACGTGCCGCTTTACTGGCGACGCGACTAAGACTAAGGATTAAAGGAACTTCGACGCGATGGGATGGAGGTTGAAATTTCATTCGCTTGTCAACACTAGCGTCCTAAGTACTACGCGATGGCTGCCGAGCAATTCACCCGCTTTCTTCCTCTGTGGATTCTGCGTTCATAAACCCTTTACCTCACGAAATCATCATTCGTTTTATTCATTCATTCACTTACGCTCTTTTTTTTTTTTTACTGCACAGTAATATATTTAATCCGACATGGGTGTTGGTGCAGCTATTGTCACTATGGAAAAAGGAGGTTTCCGGTGGATCGGGTTGCTTGACCCGGGGCGCAAGTTCTATAACAATTGGAGGTGCATTTGGACTGTTGCTTGGACTTGAGAGATCAGTAACTCACAGCTAGTTGTAGATTAATTTCTCTCAATGCCTGGATCTTCCTCTTGTACGTTATCGCTACTCTTCCACACATTTAGGAAGCAGGTCGAGCATGTCTTCTGTCAGTTTGATCACCTCCTCGACGAACGGCTTCGATGGAAGTATGATGAACGGTCTCCAGTCGCTTGCACAATGGGAAGATGACTTCCACCACCCAACTGGCGGACAGCTTGGGCTCCTTAATGCAATCCAAGTACTTCATCTCTAACTTTTTGTTTTCCATCGGCTGACTCGCAGTGCTAACTTAGACTATTGGCGGCCTCGGCGCACTCCCCTTCGCTCCGTACGTATCTGATGGTCTCAAGCGCCGTCAGGCTATTATGGTTGGCGCACTCATTATGTGGGGCGCGACGATCCTTCAAGCCGCAGCAAGTTCGGTCGGCATGTTCATAGGTGCTCGGTGCGTTCCGTTCCATGTATGCTCACGGGAAAATTTGAATTTGAACATTTTGCGTGTTTCGTATACAGGTTCCTCGTAGGCTTCGGGCTGACGTTCGCTGCGAACGCAGCACCGATGCTCGTGTCGGAGCTTGCGTATCCGCCGTATCGCGCGCCGCTGACGTCGATGTACAACACCATGTGGTACACGGGCTCAATCGCCGTGCGTAGTTTGTATTTGTGAAGTTTCTCAATGATGCCTCATTAGATTTTGTTTGAAACGCATAAATACGTATTCAGCGCTGCTTGGACGACATTTGGCTGCGTTGCTATTCCGAATTCGTGGGCGTCTGCGGCACAAGTGTTCCTGTTGTGGTTCGCACCCGAGTCGCCGCAGTGGCTTGTCCGTAAGGGGCGCGATACGCAGGCATTACAGACGCTGGCCTATTATCATGCAGATGGAGACGAGTTAGTTTTGCGGCGCTCGTACTTGCATATAGACACCCTCACCACTTATTCTCAGGACCTACCCGCTCGTCGTATGCGAATTCGAAGAAATCAAGGCCTCACTCGCCGTGGACCAACGTGCAACCGCCGACACAGGCTGGTCCTCTCTTCTAACACAGCGCGGGAACCGCAAGAGACTAGGCCTCATCGTCTCACTCGCGTTCTTCTCACAATGGTCGGGCAACGGGCTCATCTCCTTCTACCTTAGCGCAGTATTCGCACGGATCGGTATTGAGGACCCGGCTATGCAGTTGCTCATCAATGGGCTGCTGCAGATTTGGAACCTGCTTTTTGCTGCGGGGGCTGCAGTGTTTGTGGACCGACTTGGAAGGCGCACGCTGTTCACTGCGTCGTGTGCAGGAATGCTTGTGTTTTTCTCGTTGCAAACGGCGTGTTCAGCGCTGTTTGCAGAGACGGGAGGCGTGTCGGCAGCACATGGGGTTATTGCGTGTATCTTCCTGTTCTATGCGGCGTATGAGTGCGTATTCCCTCTCTTTTTTAACGAAGAGAAGGGGGTGCTCATTGGGTTGATTGTGCTTGTGCTTCGGTAGCATCGCGTTCACGCCGCTGGTGCTGTCCTACACCGTCGAGATTCTCCTGTTCTCAGTCCGTGCGAAGGGCCTTTCGGTGTTCAACCTCACTATTTCCTTGTCGCTCATTTTCAATCAATACGTCAACCCAATCGCACTTGCGGTAAGTTTTGTCGTCGTGCGNTTTTTTAATCTGACTGACTGGATGCGGACAGAGTCTTGGCTGGAAATACTACGTTAGTGTCTTCACTTCTATTCCATTTCACCCTTTTTTTTTTTTTGCGCTTCGCTGAAGGATATTATTTAATAAACCGCAATTAATGTGCCAGATCGTGTATTGCGCATGGCTCGCGTTCGAGCTTGCGTTTTGCTTCGTGTTCGTTGTGGAGACGAAGGGGCTTACTGTTGAGGAGACTGCTGTGCTGTTCGACGGTGTCACCGTCACCGATAACGACGCTGCTGAAGGGACTGAGATAAAGGCAACGGTTGGCCATGCGTTGCCCGAGCCTGAAGATCGCCCGCGAAACAGCGTCGGACTTGGACCTGGATTGGGTAGAAGCTCGCAGGTCACGGGGAGGGCGGTCTGGACCAAGGCCCGGTGAAGACGGACAGCAGATCGCGCGAGTTTGTTGGCTCCAGTAGTGGCTCCAGTGCGTGCGGACCAGTGCGGGCACGGGTCGGTGGATGCTGTTGAGAAGGCGTCGTGCGCGTCTACGTGCGTCGATGACGGTCCGGATGGGGATGTGAGCCGTGGCACGGGGCCGACAACGGCGCGGGCGGACGAAACGAAGGGGGTGCGTTAAAAGAGGAAAAGGGGGAAAAGGGGGAAAAGGGGGAAAAGGGAAGAGAACGTAGTGGAAGAATGCGGGAGAGCTTCAAGATGAGATGAAACGGACTCGGATTCGGACTCGGACTCTGATTTGAATTACTTATGCATACAGGTGGATTCGGACTTGTAGATGGACTTGATTGATATTCCTTTTTTTATATACTTTCGTTTCCGATGGTTAGATCTCGTCTTTCACTGTCTCCAATAGTATTGCAGACCGCTATACAGCGATAATTATCAGCACACCTGAGATCGTATAATAAATAAGTATATTTATATTAGAGATTTGTTGGCGGAGATTGATGACCTGCTAGAGGGTAGCGCTATCAGCGAATGAATGTACGGGTCCCGACGAACTTCTCGGTCAGAAGAGCATAACTTTCGCGTTACAATTAATGCCTTGTCCGCACCTACACATACACATATAAAGGCTATTCTGGTACACACGTAGCGCTCCCGCGATCAGCGGGTGATCGAAGGTGGGTCCAGATGGAATAGAAAATGAAGGTTCAAGAAATAAGATTCATTGTTCCTTGGATACGTGGATACGGGAATTGTATGGATGTACACCGTACTAACACTTTGAGAGAGCGGGGGTAGAGGTGGGGTGTTTTTTTTCTCATCCTCTCATCCAGTCGAGTATTTTTTTCGGACATTCGGAGTCGACAAGTCGACAAGTAAGGAATCGATCTTCTCACCGAGCCATCATCGAGGGTGGTGATAGCGCATCTGAGAGTGTATGGATAGGGAAAGTTGAAGGCAAGCTCAGAGTCGCGTGCTCTCTAAACGTCGTTGGTTGGCAGTGCCCAAGATCACGATAAGCGTTCAGGCTTTGNTTTTTTTGTCCCTAAAAAAAACGTAATGGAAAAAAAAAAATAATAATCNTTTTTTTAAAATTTAATTTAAAAAAAAAWATAAAGAAATAAAAAGGGGGAGAGGCTATATAGACACGTCACATGACATGGTACATCTGTTCTGCAGTTTGCAGACACTGGACACTGGACAGTGGTTGCTGGATGCTGACGCTGTTGGCCTATGGCCGTGGCTGCGTATGGGCTACTCGGAATGGCCATTCGCTCCGTCGATGACCGCCCAAGACGTTCGACTGTTGAGTAAGAAAAGTGGGCGTCCAATCTGGACGAGACGGCTTGATTTCTTATTTTTATATATATAATGTATATTTAGTTTCTATGCCCGGTGATTGATACCGACTTGACATGATCTGCCAGCGAACATAGACATGAGAGCAAAGGCAGAGAGCAAAGGGAGAGCGAGCGGCTGTATAACTCGTACTGGTCGCGTCGCGTGTATAACTAGTTACTATAAGATGTACACGCGAGTTCCTGTCCTCCTTCCTCTTTCTCCAGCACACACACCGCCCCGCCTAACCGCCTACCCCGGTCCACGCTCTCAATTACGCAACTTTCTTCGTCGTTCTTCACGTATTGTCTCCGCGTCTGTCTGGGACTTTTKKTTTTTTTTTTTTTTGGGTTTTGCGAATTCGGCTCTCATATATCAACCCCATGATGCGCGCAGATCAAGAACACGACGACGACGAACACTTGCACCTCTCGCGTCCGCAACATCTAGACAGCGACCCAGCGCGTCTGCAGCTGCTCTCTTCCGGTCTTCCCCCATCTCTTCTTGACGCACACCTTGCTTCGACCACTCTCACTGCGAAGAACGCGAACGCGATCACGAACACTCGACTTCCGCCTGCCCTTGCCCTCGCCCTCGCCCTCACCCTTAACGCGAAGCCTCCGCTTGCGCCCGCTCCGCTCAGACTAGCCATCGCAGACGTCGCCGAGCAGCGCGCACAGGAGCGTGCAGAGTGGCATTTTGCACGGTCAGACACTCAGACGGCTGCCACCGAACACACAGGTATTGGCGCGGGATATTTTTCGGTGAGTACTCGCCTCTGTATTTCATATTTCGCAAGGAGCCTTCTGTCGGCTGGCGTATTAGAAAGAAAAAATAAATATTATCTTTACTTCTCTTGCTCGACGCGTCGCGTCGCTATGGTATGCATTTCGCTGATCATCATCTGTCTCGTGCAGCCGCCGCGGAGTCCATTGTCCTCAGGCACGTCTCTGACACCAGCGTTGCAAATCTCCCTGTCTACCCAGACATCGGACCCGCAGCACCCGCCTTCACCTTCTCATCCTCGCGTGCGCTCTTGCTCCGTCGCTGTCGTAGACCTCGGGCCGCACGCGTCCAAAACGCACAGGNCCCCCCAAAATGAAAGAGCGTCGCTCCTTACAATCCATCTTTATCCCGTCTTTCCTTCAGTCTCCACCGGCGTCCGCATCGACGAGCACGACTCCTGTACATGTGCATGCGGCTAATCCGGCGTCGCCTACGCACGCTTATTCTTACGCGCATGCACACGCACACGCACACGCACACGCACACGCTCATGCTCATGCCCATGTCCACGGGCGAAGCAGCGCCCATGTCAGCGCGGGTGCCGAGCAGCCTTTACACTCGCTACTTCCATCTGCGAGCGGCGAGCAACGGCGGTCTTCCGGACGTGCCCGTGCGCAGACGTACACCACTGGAAGTAGCGCGTCCACGCTCCGCATTCACGGCGACACCAATACCATGTCTATGACCAGCGCCGAGATCGACATGGACTCACAAACGTTTCCCTATGATGATTACGTGTATGCCACGTCGCGGCGACGTCTCCAGGAGGCGCAGGACGCGAGTCGCCGCCTGGGTATTTACTCGATGATGACCCCTTTGCGCCTGCCACCCCAGTACGCGCGCACGAAAAGAAGCACGCGCTTTCGCGTTCAGCGTCTGTCGCGTCCCTCAGCTCGGTGAGCGCTGCGTCGCCGTCGATGCCGAGCACACCGGCCA
>SGPK01000399.1:0-23759 GCA_004802695.1 Phellinidium pouzarii
CCCTCCTGTGCGCTTTCTGCGACGGCATCGTATAGAGCGTCGATCTCTTGTCTGTATTCATTAATGATAGGCTGGCGACGCAGCGTGCCCTTTGAAGTGTACTCGAACGGCTTCGCAGGATTCGCTACGAGGATCATCTGGAGATTACATGCCATATGCGTTTGGTAGCTTCATGAAAAAAGCAGACGTTCAGTCACCTCTTTGAATATACGAGAATGTGTGGGCGCGAATGCATTCATCTTTTCGATGATAGGCCTACACATATTCTTTCATGAAAGGTTATTTGCACCAGAAGTATAGCTACTGACCAAACTGCATCGCGGAACTCGACGAGCTGGGTCGTGTTGGTCGAGTTAAAGGAAGCCGACTGGACTGGCTGGATGAGCACACCGCACTGAAATCGCCCTCGACCAAATATGACAGAAGCTTCCACAAGCGGATGGTGGTTCAACATACGCTCTGTGCAAAGGAAAAACCATCAGAGAAGGGTTTCGGATAGAGTTATACGGGTGGTCCAGACCTAGAGGGCCGGGATTCGTTTTCTCGCCGTTGGAGTGCATAATCTGGTCATCTGTCCTTCCAACGACTTTGTAATATCCACGTTTGGTTGGGTGCGGGCTAACCAGATCGCCTGTTGCATACGCATCGACGCCATTTACTTGAGTATTGATTACAATGGGCCTATATCTGTCCGTTGTCTTTTAAAGTTTCCGTAACGAGCTTTTTTTAATATCTTAAGTAGCAAGAAAGTGGCTTACTTGGACAACGATTTCGAATTCATTGTTTCCAAAATCCTCATAGTGCACTTTGCAAGCCCGAGAAAGCTTGAAATAATCCCATTCCATTCCGGGCGGTTCCTCTGTACACGGGCAGGACAATCAAAGGCAAATGTGTTAGATGCGAACGCAGCGAGTCAACAAGCCATTGCCATTGCGATAAGGCAGCTAGCAGGTACATACTCGATAAAAATTCGCTGATAATTGAGGTCTGTGTACTGTGAGAAAAATAGGTGTGTGAGTATAACAACACTAATGAGGGTGATCGTACGAAGCATAGGTCATGTAAACGTTGACTCCTCCCCGCACTAGGCGATCTCCAGCATCTTTGTCCAAGGGTCCACCAGCGAAAACCTATATTTGTCAATGCGGAGGCAGCGATCATGTATAGATAAAGAGAACTTACGACTGCTCTCAGCTTCGCGAGCGCATTGATATACTCTATATTCTCGGACCACGCCTATGCGATGCAAAATAATATGAAAAGGACAAGGCTTCCTAGTTATGACACAACTTACTTCAAGGAAGAATGGGGTAATATAAATATAATCGCACTTTGTCGCGATTACACTTTCAATAACATTGACCGCATTCGGAACAATAGCTGGAGACCGAGGCTTAAATACAGCCACCACAACCCCAACAGCAGCCTGTCATAATGATAGTCAGCTAAGATACATTGAAAAGAATGAAGCATATAGGGAACCCAAGAGGAAATGAAGCCATCGCATGGAATAAGGGGATGGTGTGACAGCCGAATACGCATCCTGTTAGATTGATTTCCCCATAACCTGGAGGCAAAGGTCTCTTAAATATATTGTGAATGGCAGAATAAGTTATGGGGCGTACGCGTAAAATATGATTTCCAGTGTAAAGAACGATGCGTCAAAGTTATAGGTTTCGGATAAGATGTGGTTCCTTGTAAAAGTGCTTGGTGATTTTATTCAATGGAAAAAAAAATTGTATATGTATACCAGAGGAGTGATAAATCAAAGAAGGATTATCCATTTCTAGTTTGGCCGACGGAACCATTTCGAAATGAGGATCAAATCTTTTGGTAGGAAACACATCCTCAAAGACCGGCATATCCATCTTCTGGACCTCAACGTACTTCCTACAGAGCTTGTCCGAATCATAGGCAAGGTCTTGGAGAGCTCTTTCAGCAGAAACGAAGAGGTATTTGGCCTTAGTCTCTGCTAACAGAAACGCAACAGCCGGTGCACTGTTACGCGTAGAAATCGGGAACACGGCTGCACCAGTCCTTAAGGCACCGATCAAAGTACAGAAGGACGTAATCGTATCTATAGTTATGCACATATTCTTATCGAGATTTTATGAAGGGAAAGAACGAAGAACAAACCAGAGGCTGCCAGAATTGCGATCACCTGAGAATTCCCGTCTGTGTTTGAGTCTGAGGTGATCCCAGTTCGTTCGCGTATGAATGTAGTCGCTCGATGTATTCCCTGGACACCTTCTCCCATCGAGATCGTCTGGAGAGATCCCGGAGCATCCTCGTAAACAAAAAGAGGATAATCTCTGTTGTGGGTGTAGTGCCAGTCGTACAGCTCAGGCAGAGTGAGAGACTCGTCCAGCGGAGGAGGGGAGAATGGCGAAGACAAATAGCTCTGGCTAGACATGATTTCTGAATGCTATGAACGCTGGTGGTGAGATAGAAAGATAAAAAATCGCACTTGATGCTTCAGCTTCACACAGTTTNAAAAAAAGGAAAATAGACCTACTTCAAGTTATTGGCCATGTGCGGGTAACTTTATAGCCAAGTGCTATGATCAAGGCTTCAAGCTAGGCTTGACTCAGCCTATCTTCATGCCCATTATTCTCAGTGATAATGAAATGCCTAGCCCTAACTTCAGCACCTGCTAATCCAGCGCAGCAGACGTTTATCCCGAAACTAGTATTAATGTTACTTCCGTAACATAAAATATGCATTTACAATTATGTAAATTGAGACCGTGGGAACCGTTTGATAAGGTAGTTCGTTCGTTCGCAAAGGTCATTCGCTCGCTCCTCTCAAACAGCCAGTTAGATACCCCATTGATCGGCTCAGACGGTGCAAGACAAATCAATAGTGTTAGTAGGCCTTAAACTTAATGCTTAATAGGGAAGGAATCATTGTCGGGGTGTCGATTCCTACGTAAACCATAATTTCCTGTGATTACGCTGTGGTCCAGCGCTTCTCGTTATCTTAATTGAATTTGAGCTCGCATGCCCGTTCTCCCCATTAGTTAGACGCCGTTTTCATTTTTCAAGTAGTCGTCCTTATGCTGGACACCCTCGCGCGATTGTGGATCCACTGCTATACTCAAATATCTGGCTCAAACAATCTTGCACTCGTCAGGTCCTCCAAGACATGATACAGTATCTTGAATACTCAAAGAATACGACTAGTACCGTCGTTGCGTTGGTCCCGGCTTGAAGTTAGTAGGTTCAGTCAATAGACTTCGACCTCGTGCTACCTTAACCCCGTCTAATCGACTTATCGTGCTCGGAGAAGGCGATGAATGCCGTAGTTTTGCTTTCCTCAAAAATACAAAGCACTACCCCTCTGTATGTGTATTCGCAACAGTGCTGCGGCTGCAGCTTTAGATTCCACCCTCCCTGCTCTTCACTGACGCCGTTCTCCATGGACTCCCCATCCGGCTCTATCGAAAAGAAAGAACTTCCACCTGGCATATCCGTTGGAGTCGAAGATGCAGACGCGGAATTTGGCGGCTATGAAGAGAGGCGCAAGCTCGAGCGCAAGCTCGAGCGCAAGCTGATCTGGAAACTTGACTGCAGGCTATCGATTTTGGTTGTCATATTTATCCTTAACTTCGTAAGATCATTCTCGAAATATAGTTCATAGAGTAGAATGCTTATTTGTTTTTACTGCTCAGATTGATAGGAACAATGCAGCGTGAGTAGTGATCAGTAATCCGATCTCGCTTTCGATGAGATTTCACAGAGCATTTCCCTTTCTTTCATAAAGTGCAGCGAGGCTTCGAGGCTTCGAGAGTGATCTGAATCTCAAAGGCCAGGAATTCAATACTTTACTCTCGATATTATATGTTGGTTATACTCTTATGCAAGTACCCTCGTGAGTACCTATTACCTTCGATTTAAGATATCGTTGTTAACAAATACTCGATTAGGAACATGTTTTTGAATTACATAGGCCGTCCGTCATTATACATTCCCGCCTGTATGATGATATGGGGTACAATTTCAATTCTTACTGGTTAGTACCAAGATCACAATCAATCCAAAATGTTCGTACTTGTCTGGCATCTAATATTATAATATCTTAGGCATAACCAAAACGTATGTTGTCTGATTACCTGAGACTGTCTGAAATAACCTGAAAGATTTTCTAAAGTTTCGTTGGGGCTCTTCTGACCCGATTTTTTCTCGGATTCGTCGAGGCTGCCTTTCTCCCTGGAAGTCTCTTTCTTTTGTCAAAGTGGTACCGTAAGTCTTACCATCCTTTTCGTCTGCTGAATAGCTGACAAAATTCAGGCCGCGAGGAGCTTGGCCTGCGAATTTGCATTTTATTTTGTGGAAATATTATCAGCAATGCGTTTGGTTCGCTCCTCGCCTCAGGCATTCTGAATGACATGCAAGGTAAACTCGATCAAGCCGCATGGAGGTGAGGGGTATCAAAATTCGATAGGATTCTTTAAGACATTATATCTCTTCTTTTTCTCAACAGATGGCTGTTCTTCATCGAGGGTAGTTTGACTATAGTCATCGCTTTCGCAGCTATGTTTATTCTACCCGACTTTCCGACGACTACGCGCTGGATTACGCCTCTCGAGCGCAGTCTCGCCATGCGCCGGATGGCAGAAGATGGTGGGATAAATGTCGGTGACCAGGAAGAATTAGAGTCACATTCAGAGAAAGTTGTTACTGGTTTCGGAATCAACGCAGAGACAAGTCACATCAAGTGGACCGGAATTCTATCGCATCACGGACATGGCTTGTGGCTCGCTATTTCGGACCCGAAAGTCTGGTGGCTTGCAATTGCCATGGTGGCNGGGGGAAACGGCGTTGTCCTTCAGCGCATTTTTTCCGACACTGACTGCAACGCTTGGGTTCGGGCGGACAGTGACACTTGTCCTTGTGGCTCCACCATGGTTTTTGGCAGTCATAGTAGCCTTTTTCAACGCAAGGTACAACAAATCAGACGCAATCACTAGAGAACCTACAAACTAACTCATAATCTACATAGGCACTCTGACAAACAAGGCGAACGATTTTATCATATCGCATGTGCCCTCTCTGCTGGTATACTCGGGTTCATCATTTCGATCTCAACGATGAATGTTGCCGCGCGCTATGTCTCTTTGTGTGTCGCTGTTGGGCCCTTTAGTATACAAATGCTTACTGACATTCCATCTCAGGTGTCTGATGTCTTTATCGTATTGTGGTACAATCATTATGTTTGCATGGATCATCAACACTTTTCCCCGACCACCATCGAAGCGTGCAGTCGCGCTGGCTCTCTCAAACTGCATCGCACAGCTCGGAAGTATCGCAGGCTCGTTAGTATCTTCACTATTTCATGTTCAGTTCACCGTTTGTCTCTAAATTGACATTTTCTCTGATAAGATACGTTTGGCCAACGAATTGGGGGCCCTCTTACAAAAACTCTTACGCGATTTGCATAGCGATGCAGGGCCTGGTTATCGTGATGTTCTGGATGCTCCGCAAACACCTGAAGGCATTGAACGACCGGTTAGAGAAAGCAGAAGAGGTGAGGGGTGAACGCCAGAAAGGATTTAGGTATTTGCTTTGAAATTATTACAATATGTAATCGAGCTACTCAGGTCTGTCTGTGGGCCTGAATATGCATTTCTCTTGGAGTATAGACACACTCGAAATTATAGTTACCAAGACAATCAAGTTGGGTCCTTGGGAGGACATGGACGAACATTTCAGGGATCTCACTGTCCGTACGGTTCTGCACGGGTACTACGGCAGCTGAGATCCAATGACTCTGCAAATCAATTTCCATTTAGATCTGATGTATTATCGATTTCTTTTATCAGCGCGTGATAAAAAAAAAGTCAAGATAAAAGAAGAGTCTCGGTCCTGTGCTGAGGGAAATCGTAGATGGAATGTGAGAGCTGTGTACGTTGGACTCTCCATTATAAGCAGATGTCTACGCCAACACCACATACAGCTGACTTATACGCGTTGCCGCGTTGCCCAAAGGACTGCTAGGACAAACTGCCTGTGTGATCCAAACACTTCGAGGGGCATACGTTGTTAATGCCAGTGGCCCGTCCGCTCGTCCTCAAATTGATCATCAGTAGTCACATTTATGAGAGTTAGCAAGAGCACTAAAAGTCTAAGTTTAATAAAGTGACACTAAGACTACTGATTCCGAAGGACGATTCTACTTACGAGCCTTGATCGAATAGTTGTGTATCAATGGTGAATCTCACGTTGCTACCTCATTCTTTGCTCCCAAAGCGAGTGGTGTAGAAAACGAATACGCACACCACAGCAAAGTCTTTTGTTTCATACCTTTAGAAGAGGGGCAAGCTCTTTCCCTTTTTGAATTGATTGAATGTCATTTAACTTATCAACCTACACCAATTGTACCAAAATACAGCTACTCCTATTCTTATACTCGTGTCATTCTATTCTTTACAAATTACTACAAAATCGTTTATGCATCACTGGCGTACCACTTTCTTCTGACCGCCCAGTTGAGCGACGATCGCCTCCGCAGAGCGGATGGCGTAGCACATCGAAGTGAGCGTCGGGTTGGAGGCAAAGCCAGTCGGAATGACTCCATTACCGCCAACGTAAAGATTACTGAATCCGTACACCTTGCAATTAGTGTCGGCGACGTGAGTTTCTGGGTCCAAACTACCAATGCGTTATCCGTGAACATGTAATAGAACATAAGCAGCGAGGATTATTAACGTACCCGGCGCGAGTAGTCCCGCCTAGTCAGTGAAAAGATAAGTAATCAGCGAAAGAAAATAGGGTTCCTAAATCGGATTAGGCAATACCAAGATGAAGTGCGAGACCTGGAGCCATGAACTGTGGCTCAGAGCCGGGGAGAAAGCCTCCAAGCTTGTCTGCGACTTCGCACATGCTATACGTACGGTCATAAACATCAAGGGTCAAATTTAATAAGTACAGTTAGTTATACACATACTCCAGCATCATCCTATGCGCCCTCTTACGGTCATCATCCGATAGCTGGAAATGGAAAGTTGGCTGCGGCATGCCAAAGTCGTCTTCGTATCCAGATTCAAAGGTAATCGTGTTGTCCACGCGGGGTTCAGCGAAGCCGAAGAATCGCAGATCAACGATGGTGCGAGAATCAATGGTCGCCGCGACGTTGCCGTATGAGAAAGCGTCACGATGGATCTGTTCGTGTCGAGTGTGAGATGTATCCAAATATGAAAGTGGAAAGACAAACTTGGGCGTGCCACGGATGCCTCTGAGACACCTTACTAGTGACCTGCGGCTCGGGATCCCTGACGGCAGGTATCAGGTAGCATCGAGAAGAAAATAACCGTATCAATATACCTGAACGGAAACCTAAGCGGATCTTCGGGGTGTCTTTCCTTATGATTTCTGACCTACATAGGAGAAATCAGGAAATTTAAAAACTAATCATACTTCCTAAAGACCATTACCATTTCCTGCCACCAGTCTAACTTAAAGGGATTTCTTGGAATAAGGTCCATTAGCTCGCTCTTCAATATGACTTGGCAGAAGGTCATCCTTGAAAAGCATAGGCACATGTTACAATGTCAAGGTCGGGAGATGACGCACGGCTGTTCAGTGATGTATTTCCCCTGATTACAGTTAGGTATGACTTAAAAATAGCACGAGCAGACTACGCACGAGATTCTTGATTAATGATTTATTGGAATTCGTATAATCGACAAAGCCGGATTTGAATAGAATCTGCAGAGATATTAAATTAGTTACATGGAAACACTGAGGAAACATATAAATGCTTTACCTGTGGAGTAGCAACCGCTCCCGCTGCGATGATGAAAATCTTAGCTTGGACGAATGAGTACGGAAACTGCCCGTCACGGTTAGCGAGGAAATTTTTCAGTGACGCAGCGCCAATGGTTTTATTAGAGGCATTCTTGTCTACTACTTCGACGCTTGTGCACCGATGGTTTGTGAGAAGCGTGAAGCGTTTCCTCTTCTCGGGATCCATGTAGATGTGCTCCAAGATCGTATCAGTAGCGTGCCAATTAACGTAGTCCGCATTCGGCATCCTGTGGCAGGCTAGGGGGAGGGATTCAAATGTACGGTTCTGTTGAGAGAAGGCATCCTGAAGCGTCCTGAGAATCAAAGTATGACGAATAGATTCATCGAATGCTGTTGTCGTGGTGCCGATCAATTTCTCTGCGATATAATAGAGACGATCCCATTCCTTAGAGTTTTCTGCTTTATTGTCTACAAGGACAGGAAGCTCAATGTCCTTGTTAAATCGCGGAGTTGCGCAGGTCCAATGAGTCTACGAGGGGGAAATTTTAATTTATATACCATTATTTTCCGAAGGATATGAGTATACGGACACTCATTCCGCCAACGCCCCGTGTCACCGCCTGTCCGCGTAGATTTTCATGCACNTTTTTGTTTTGGATTTTTGCCGTGGGTTACAGGTTTCTGAGCTCCTCTGTGTTAAATGTTTTGACATTAGACAAATAAAGAAGAGTGAATCTTCAGGGACATACTGAGCTCCCCAACTGCTCGGATTCAGTGTGTCAATAGTGAGTTCCTGTACCGGAACAGAAACCAGACTCAGAGCTCCCTGTAAGAAAATTAAGTAGAGTACCATATGGGTCTGCACAAATGTTGAGTACCTGTATGACACTATAGAATTAAAAGTTTCAAAATGAAAAGAAAAAAGGACAGTTAAATGAAGACACACTGAACGAATCTGTCGATGTCCTATGGATTAGAAGTGAGCTCAAGAATCTTCCCGTTGTGCCGAACCAAACTTGCCTTCTGATATTCTACTGTGTTTTTCTTGTGAAAACCAGGAATATAATCTGTTCTGAATTGAGACATTATATATCGAAATACATGAGGTACTGTAGGCCAAACGAAGAGACTCACCGACCATCATCGCGGGTAAACTCCCTGAAGCTGTCACTAAATATTCAACGCAGCAGGTTATGATTACTATGGCATGTGTAAGCCTGAGTGTTGAAGAGAACATACGCAGCACCTAGCTCGGCCATTACTACCTATGTTCGAAAATGATATGAGCACGTATAGTATGGGTATTATTATTAAACAGAGGGAGACATCATATCCGGCCTCCACAAGGAGCTTGGCATACGTTGCGCCAATCGGACCTCCACCAGCAATGAAGACCTGTTCAGTTTATTTAAGAAAAGTAGTCAGATCGCGAGAGGACAAATCTGGGTTGTAGACTCACATCCGTATTTAAGTCGCGAGTTTTATTGTTGTATTCATCTGAGCTAATCGCCATTAGCGTTTGTAAGTTTGAGCTCTGACATTAACCAGTTTGAAAGGCGAGCTTTTATACTAGCTTGAAATCACCAGGGCTGTGGAAGATCGATATATCTTCTTGTAATGTTATCTTCGTAGATGACAAGGTGATAGAGCACATGTCCATTGCCTCCTGAGCTTTCTAGTTATGTTAAAAGTTCTAGGCATGTAGAAGGCTAATTCTAAGNAAAAAAGGGGGACCTTCAAAGTAAATTTGTCCGAGAAATTTGTCTCTAACGTTCACTCATAAATCGAAGCTTTCCGTGAGAGTTGAATTTCCTTTCAAGTTAGCCGAGGGTTGAGGTTTCTGCAGTGAGTTCTCGACTTTTCAGGTGTATCGGTGTGCTCATCATTTAGTGTTTCTTATCAACTTCATATCGATAAAATAAGACACTGAGTCCGTATCCTATGAAATATGGCCGTACCGTTTGCAGACCTGTGCCGCAATACATCGTTTGCGGTCTTCCAGTGAAATACGGCCGTATCCTAATGGACCGTATGTAAACCGCATCAATACGGTCGTACCTGTTTACAGCACGATGCAGAATTGTATCTTGACAAAGTATGTCCCCGCACTATCACTGGCAAAAGATTGCATCCATTGAAACCACAAGAGACATACAAACACCCGTAAAGTTATCTGATCTACATTCGCTGCTGGAATATACATCTGTTTCGAAACGTCATGAGGAGGCTAAAACCGACGCTGCACTTTCATCGCCTTCCCCAAGATAAACAACATCGCTATGTGCATCGTGATGCACAAATGGAAGTAGACCTCTCTTAGTACTTACCCCGTTTTCTAATCTCTTAGAATAAGACACCCCCTCGAAAGTGACGCAACGCATTGCAGAATTGGAAAAATCCGTTGCTTCTCCGCCATCGGAAGGTAACTCATATTAACCAGTGTCCACACTTTGCATCATTCAGAATCGTCACGGTCGTGCTATTTACAACAATGGCGTGAGTTTATGAAAGAAACTGTACGTGCTCACGCAGCTGACCTCCAAGATTCTGGGCCTGAACAAAGTTTTTGGTTCATTTCTCTTCGAACTAATGCCCTTGATGTCATTCCAGCGCTTACGTCTAGTTCTCCCTAGGTCACTCGATGCCAGGGGTGTGTTGTACCCCTGCCTTTATCCGCACTTGTGTCTCTGAAACCAAGATAAAATTAATGGCAGACTCCTTAACTCAAGCGCAGTGTAGCGCTACTTGACAGCCATCGCATTTTCGTTCAAAAACTGCTGCCCTTGTCTCTCTTTCCTCAACACAATACGCGATCGACATGCAACCATTCGTAAAAACGAAAGTTGAAGGGTCTCGTCCAGACGGATACTGGGTTGAGGCCTTTCCTTATAATACAAATGATGTGCAAGGCCCCAACATAATAGGTTACGGGCTGGGCACCTCTAAGCAAGCCAGTAAGATAGAAATGTTTTTGAATCCATATAAGAATAGTACCGTACCCGCGTGAGTTCCGTTCTCTTCACCATTCATTTCACGAGCTTATATCTTCCGATAGGGCGTTTGCAAAAGATTTAACATGGGAACGTAGGCAAATTGCTGAGCTGCGATTCCCTGTTGCGTTTGGGTAGATTCTCTGATCCCTATTTGTAGCCCGAGCTGACGTCTTTCTAAGTTATGCTGACATTAGTGGTAATGGCTTTAACGACAGTATGCATTTGCTTTCCTCCATAATGATTGCATCATTGATCTCAATATGTTCTTTGTTAGTAATTCTTTCTGACGAATATGGTCCTTCGATGGATGATATCTGGGCAGACGGCGGTCGAGTCAGTTGGTTCGAGAACACCGGTGATGTGAACAATACAAACTGGGAACGCCGGTTCATTGGGAAAAGCCCAGGGATGCATCGCCTGAGAAGTAAGAATCCTCCCAAATATGCTCGCATTTTACAAAATGTTACTGAATTACCGACTGTTTATAACCTCTTCAGTTGGTCATTTCACCACTAGAGACTCCATTCAAATCATTGCTGTACCCATTGTTATCGAATCCAGGAATCTCTCTGATCCTGCACCAGTGATTATTTACACAGCGCCCAATAATCCAACTCGACGTATTGACTCGGATAATTCTGAGGGCTGGCCACATGAGGTGGCATTCGCCAACTCGTTCCGTTTGGTTCACGAGGTTATAGGTCTGTCCACTGGTGACGGCACNTTTTTTTTNAGCCACTTATACTCTGTCAGTTATTCCTTCTACAGATGGCGGTCTCGATCAGGTTCTTCTGGCTGGCCGCGAAGGTATCAGTCTCATATGGTATGAAATCAATGCTAAGGAATGGAGGTCTGAGAATATCGGTACTGGCTTACCTGAGACGAAAGGTAATCCATATTGGGGCTCGGCATCAGGTATGATATCTCCTTCCTCATAAACGATTACTCGTGTCAAATGCTTGTGTCACTCGGAAGTTGGTCTGGCTAGAGTCAAAAATGATTCCGCTGGATACATAGCATCCTGCGAGGTCCGCTTCCTTCCTCTCCGATATGTAACAAGTTGCTGACCTTCGGCGAGCTTCAGGCATTCCACGGTAACCATGTCTCAGTTTATGTGAAGGATAAAAATGCCCCTGCAAGCATATTGGCCGGGATAAAGTGGACTCGATACGTCCTTGAAGATTTTGGACCACTTAATGAAAAATTTACGGGATCAATCCACTACGTAGTCTGTGCAGACATCGATGGGGATGGCATCGATGAGATTCTTGTCGCACTGATGGGCTCTGACCCACCTTCGTGGTATAGGACTGGTGTGTGGTGTTACAAACGTAAGCTTCTCTTCAGATGATTGCTTGGATCTATCTTTATATTCTAATAAAACCAAGCCATCGATCTTGAAAATGGCAAGTTTGCTAGATTCAAATTGAGTGACGATTCTGCCGGTCGAATTGCGATCGCTGATTTTAGGTCTTGTGGTAAACTGGCAAGTGACTAGGAACATATGTGTTTGTGTTTTCGTGTGCCTTTCTCTCTAACATCCTTGTTCACAGGACTTTGCCACTATATCATATTCCGTTCCAGGATACTTTGAATCACCAAACCCCTCTATCAATGCTTTCTTAAGTTCTCCAATTACCGCCGAGAAGCTCGACGATGAGGTCCTTTTCCGTTTCACGCGCCCGCCTGAGGGCCATCTCTGTGATGAGGTTGAATTTCTGGACGTCTCAGGTCGAAAGCTCGCACTTGTCGTCATCCCACCAAATAAAAAGTATAGCGTGGAGAACGGAAGTGGTGTAAAGGTTATTTCTGGAAGACGTGAGTTCCTACCCCTCGATGAACTTTCTAAACTTTAATTTTTAATACAACGTTTGCACAGTGACGTGGAACGCACAGAATGGCAGTTCGTGTGAGCGCACAATTGCGACAGCGCCATTTACAGCAGTTTCCATAGTTGTAGAGTCGAAAGATGGCTTCGTCTATACGCATGCCGAAGGTGCGGCCTTCCTCCTCATGNAAAAAATCGTTGACTTCAGGCTGCCCACCATACTCGGACATGAAGAAACTTACTGCGCACAACATCTTCCCCGCGCATTTCCCCAATGCTGTGCGTTACATGGATTTCCCGTGGGTCAAGGTTGAGGATCGGCCATGGGCGCACGGAGGATTCAAAGTATGTACATATTCATCTAAATGGTTACCTTTATTTGATAATTCATTTTAAATCAGGGTCTCGAATTCTATAATCTTATCGGCTTTCATGTTCGATACTTGGGCGACTTCGACGAGAATGTGTGCCATATCCAGCTGTGGACAGCAGGTGTCGGTGTGAGTGCTGGTTTCCACAACCACACGGACAAGTCTTTCTGCGAGATTCACGCTTGCATAGTCAATGGGACGGGCGAGGGAGGTATGAGCTGGGCGACAGTGGCTGACGAAGACTTCAACCCGACGAATCCAGACAAGGCTAAATATAGAGGGCTCATTGTACCAAGTATGTCTGAGCATGGACCGCTTTGGCGAACGGACGCGGATGGTCTTCCCTGCATCAGAGGCAACGAGACGGTTGATTATCCGTGGCACGGTGTGTGGAGAGTCTGGAGATTCTCATGCAACTAATAGCTGATGTGCCTGTCTTATTTTTCAGCCTGGATTGCTGGCGAGGGCAATCCGTACAAGCAATCCTTTGATGTATGGGTCGCATTCGAGTTTCCATCGTTTATTGCGAAAGTCCAGGTGGCTGAGGAAGCGAACCATCTAAAGCCTGGCATTTATTTCATCATCGACTCTTCCTCTAGGTTTCCTCTTTCCTTGAAGGATGGAAGCTCTACTAACGGAATTCCCGTAATTCTCGAACCTTGGGATGGCAGCGAGAATCAGCGTGTACGTGATTGTTTCCCTAATCCTCTTTTCTATGAACCCGATGACATGATACCTTCGACTGCTCACTAGTGGGAGTGCTCAGTTATCCCTGGAACGAGGGTCTACAAATTTAAGAACCTTGCAAGTGGTTCTGCGGTGACCGTGGCTTGGCCTCCGGCTGTAAACCAGAGTATCATAGGCAGCAGATCTCCAGCTCGCTTGGACCTTACTTCTGCGTGGACTCTGAAATCCGCTGGTCCGGATTTGTACGAGTGAGTCTTTCTTTTCATTATGCTCCCTTAAAATACGCTCACAAGGTCATCGCAGAGCTCGACTTGTTAGTACAAATCTTGTCCTCAGTGCTGACAGGAATGATGACGCAAAGGCCCGGGTAAGTCTTTTTAATTCTGTATAAACGTCTCCAGAAGCTTATTCTCATACTTTTAGGTCACCTTGAATAAAGGAAATAGCGAGTCTATTCAAAGTTGGTTATTCAAAAGTGCAACGAACTTCAGTTAGGATCGCTGTTTTGCTGTAAAACTTAATAAATAAAAAAGAATTATGTTCTTTCTCACTTTCAATTGAATCGAGTACCGAGAACAATGTACGTGGAACAGAGTAATCGATGAAATCGTTTTCATTCAAATTAGAAGAAGAGTGTAGGTGCTAAAGCATAAAGCTCTATATCGTCTTTCAATCAAGATTGCACTTTCACTTTCTATTTTCCCCTGCGTCTGTACGATAGTCAATCGCACTGGCGCGTACGGCTATCTCAAGTGCTTTCAAGTCCGTCATCTATCGGATAGCTTGGTTTGGCCTTCGGAATACAATTTACGCGTGTTTCTTCGAAATTGTCTCCCTGGACAAAACTTACAAAATTTGCTCTCCAAGTAATCCTGTAAGGACGGGGGGAGGGGGGGGGATCATATATAGGGCCCGTTCACTCGTTATCTTCACACCTATATCATCTTCGATATGTATACGAGTTCAAGGCATGTAAGCAAGTCTAAAATAAAGCAGAAAGGACCACCACATTGTGAAACCTGGTTTCAACCAAATACATCATTATAAAGGAGATCAATTACATGTAACAGAAGAAAACGAAACCATAATGAGCCAAAGTCCCGATGCAGTTCGGTCATTCATCAAAAGGAGGATAGTGTACTCAAGTCGAATAGACTTTCGCAGACTCAGACATCCTTCACCTGCGCCTCGAACCATTCCCACAGCTGCTTTCCTGTCTCAGGGTCCTGCGATTCGGCACTCGCCTTCCCGAGACGTGCCCACGGGATGAGGTACTTCCCATTGTACTCGGCAGTCTCGGGCATCGTCCCCGCCCACAATTGCGTCAACGCACCCTTTGACGCGGGGACTAGTATCCAATACTGAAAAATGAAAGCGGAACAAAACATGTCAGTGAAGGAAATGAACTGAATGATTGCAGGTTGAAAGCGAAAATGAAAGAGGATGCTTACGAGGATCGCGGACTGCCATTTATTTACATACCGCTGAAGCTCGGTCTTCAAATTTCCGGGGTTGAGGGTGATGGAGATGATGCCTTGGTCACCGTACCGGCGCGCGAGCTCGAACGCGAATACAGCGTTTCCCTATAGCACAATTCGCAAGATCAGATTATCCCGCAGGTCAAGATTGTAGGGCTGACAGAAGCCAATGATCACTGACATATTTGCTCTGGAGGTAAAGCTTCTGTGTGCCGTATTTCCTGCGCGCCGGACTGTCACCCTTGAGCAAGTCCCATTTCATTTTTGGGCCATAAAAAAGGTGACCGGTCGAGGATGTCGTAATGACGCGCACACTTTTCTCAGGTGTCGATTTGACGGTTTCGAGGAGGGTGGGGAGGAGGAGCTGAGTGAGGTAAAAGTGGCCTGGAATGGCGTATTAGTATAAAAACTCTACTTCGATCGTTGATCGACTGATTGACTTGCCGAGAACGTTTGTTCCGAACTGTAGATCATACCCGTCTGCGGTCAGTTGATCGACTGGAGGAGCCATCACACCTCTAAAATTAAATCAATACGGAATAAATACCTTCCGCAAGCTCGGTATACGCACCCATTGTTGAACAGAATATGAAGCTGGGTCTCTTTGCTAAATGAACAGGATAAAAATAATAAATGTAAGTTAGCATATACTAGACAGGATATCAGTGCGGCGCGTGCACGGACCTTTTAAATTCCTCCACTGCCTTCTTTATGGTTTTCAAGTCTGCTAGATCGAGTTTTAGNAAAAAGTGCGACATGGCCTGTCTTCTCTTTCAGTTCCGCAATGGCCTTCTCTGCCTTCGCGGAATTCCGCGCAGCGATGTAAACCTTCGCGTTCTTGCGGAGCAGAGCATAGACGGTTTCTACACCCACGCCGGCGTAGCCACCTGTGACAATGACAACCTTGCCGGTCAAGTCGGGGATGTCGTCGATGCTGAATTTTGACTTCGGCGGCCAGGTCTGGTCGTAGAGCATACGGAAATTTCTGAACATTTTGTTTTGCAGTAATTAGAGAATTAGTTCTGAGGGAAAGGGAGTGGGGGTCTGAGAAAGTGTCTCGGAGGGCATGGTCCTTCTTTATATAGTCTGGAAATGTAAGAGCCGCGCGGTCTCCCGGCCGGCCGCACGTACGAAATCATTACTCAACGCTCCCGTCAGCCGCTCCCACGCTCGCCAGGCTTCTGCTCACGTGCGTCTGGGATGTTTTTTTCTTTTCTTTGCCTCCGTACCACGATCGACGCGTCGCGCTCCTGTGCAAGGACGCGACCACAACATCCCCTCTTGAGGGACGTCTCCCAGGGCCGCCCTAAAAGCAAACCCAGCCAGCCGATCTCTCGCTAAGCTAAGAAGCCTCCTAGCCTGTAAGTCCTTGATTCAGCCTCCCCGTCGATCCCCGTGTCTCATCATATATATATAAAATAAAGTTTTTTTTTTTTTTTCCTTTTTGATGGGACATCTCAAGCATCGACAACAGAATTGCCGACGGTTTGAGCTCCGCTGGTATGAGCTCTCTCGGCTCCTGCCCTCAGGAATAATATTGCGCCCAGAGTCAATGTGATTGTGACTAGCTCTGATGGAGTCTGATGGAATGTGTCACACAGGATCTCCTACCAAACAGGATATAATCTTTATTAGCGGGCGCGTGAACTTCCTTTAATTTATGTTTTACTCGACATTACTTGTTGAGATGCGCCAGCTATCAACGTTTATGGAAAGTATCCTCACGAAGATGGACGAATCGACCCATTCAGTTGCGACAAGAATGCATAAACCTGAGGCTGCGTCACTGCGCAACAGGCGCTTCAAGTCAGCGATGCGGGCAACAACCTAGAGCCATCCGCGCAACGAACTGAGGCGCCGAAAAGTCATACTTTGACTGATATACCGTTTCTGTGGCTGTCGCATTCACCTCCAATTACCAGTAGCCTCAATCGCAAAGAGTTGACAAAGAATAGGAGGACGCATATCCTCGATCAGCAAATGTTAAAGAATTTTTAAGCGCTCGGGCGACTTATTACGGGCAAACTACGTAAGCGCTACATAGTTGCTCAGATTTCCGAGTGAAAAAATAAGAGAGTTCTTCGAATAAATCCTCATACTATCTTATTTATTTGTTTCGTTGTTTGGAGTGCGCGTAAAGCAGATTTATTTTGTGCACGTGGAAAATGATATAACAGCGTATTGTCAACTGAACAACAAATCCGGAATAAAAAAGATAAAAGAATACATAAAATTGTTAAGGAAAAAAATTGTCGTTACGAAGTGTGCTGTCAATTTTACTAACTAAACAGACTTTTCTTAAAACCAGCCTACGAAATACGGAGTTGGTCATAATGTAATGTAATGCATGTGCCTTTTACTCACCGAGTGAATTACGGCGTGCTGCCCTAACCATCGGTGTCGGATCCAGATTTACAGTCACGAAAATAGTGTTCGTCGCAGTCGCAGTTACAGTGTCCGTAACGGTATCAGTTTCCTGTAAGAGAGATAGTTGATTTAGCATGAATGACGTGTAGAAGCATTGAGTAGTGAATACATACGGAAAATGTCTGCGTATTCGTGCCGTCCACCGTGGTCGTAACTGTGCCAGCCGCAACTGTCTCAGTCGTCGTTACCCCAGCCGTCTCAGTCACGGTCTCTGTCAGAGTGAAAGTAACTGTTCCTGTCACGTAAACTGTCGAGGTGACGGTAGAGGTGACAGTGAAAGTCGTTGTGCCAGATGCAGTCGTCGGTGGGTCACTCGTTTCGGTCGGTGCTGCCGTGATAGTCGGCGAGGTCGAGTCTGTAGGCGTGGATGTATTCGACGTCTCTGTGTCTGTCGGCTCGTCAGTCGCAGTATCCGTAGGCGTATCCGAAGTCGCAGTATCGGTTGGCTCATCGGTAGCTGTATCAGTCGGCTCGTCGGTCGCGGTATCCGTAGGAGTGTCTGATGTTGCGGTGTCCGTTGGCTCATCGGTTGCAGTATCTGTCGGAGCGTCGGTCGCTGTGTCCGTAGGAGCGTCCGTTGCAGTATCGGTTGGCTCATCCGTAGCAGTGTCCGTAGGAGTGTCTGACGTTGCAGTGTCCGTCGGCTCGTCCGTCGCTGTGTCAGTCGGCGCGTCTGTTGCAGTGTCAGTAGGAGCATCCGTTGCAGTATCCGTGGGGGCGTCCGTTGCAGTGTCCGTTGGCTCATCCGTCGCAGTATCCGTAGGAGCGTCCGACGTAGCAGTGTCAGTTGGCTCATCGGTTGCGGTGTCCGTTGGCTCRTCGGTTGCAGTATCTGTCGGAGTGTCCGACGTTGCGGTGTCCGTTGGCTCGTCGGTTGCTGTATCTGTCGGAGTATCCGACGTTGCAGTATCCGTTGGCTCGTCCGTCGCGGTATCCGTCGGTGCGTCCGACGTAGCAGTGTCAGTCGGAATGTCAGTTGGCTCCGATGAATCTGTATCCGTCTGAGTAGCTGAAGGCGGAATAAGTAAGTACGTTGATAAATATTAGAAAAAAGGGGAGGGAACAAAAAGAGACGTACGAGCATCCGTGGCAGTACTTGAGCAGTCTGGTGTGACGGTGACGGTGCTCATGAACACAACCGTCGATGTCTCGGTCTGCGTCGCAACGGCCTCGCATACACTTGTCGTGTCTTGACGCGCGAAGATGCCGCCGGCTCCGGGGAAGGCCGCTTCCGCGAGACGCGGCGCGAGCCCGACGGCCAGAAGTGCGAAAGCGAGTGCGCGGGCTTCGAGGAACTTCATCTTAATAATATGAACAACAGTAAATGAAGGACGAAGATATCTAGACGCAGAGTCGCGTGGGTGGGCAAAGTAGGGGGNCGGATTGAACACAACGCACCGAGCACACCTTCCAAGACGCAGCGGACACGAGTCCTTTATACGTGGGTCGTTGATACAGCGCGGCCGCTCGGGCTGCCCAGAAGGCGCAACATCGCCTGGCCCCCNTGTACGTCGAGGATGCTCAGCCGATGTCAGATTTCTGTCTGGCGCACGCGTACCCGCCAGGTACCCGTTTTTCTGCAGAGGGGGGGGGGNAGAGGGGGAAGCGGATGTCTCAGATGAGCGGGGCACAGCTCACAAACGGGCCTCATCTGGAAGACGGCGGGGCGGTTGGGTTGGACGTCTGCGATCGACGGGGTCGGATGCTGTCAATATACAGGGGAACGCGGAACTGAAAAATTCAGTTGTAGTCGGCGACCGTTTGCATCGCGTCGCGTCGCGCTATACGGTGATAACGAAGCCATTCACATTTGCAGATGGCATGCGACGGCCATCGCATGGTCATCGAAACATTCAACCTTTCTTCCAAAGCACGTACAATGAATATGCTGCAAGATTCGATTCTTGCATGCAGTGACTCGTTCCAACGACCGACGACCGACGACCAACGACCGGGAGCAAATGTTTCAGAGCGGGATGTCACAAAGCACCACCACACCACCAAGACTGAACTGTTTTTGAGACATTGCTCTCAAGCTGCTCCTGACCTGACGAGGCAGCGTTCCTGAAATTCTAAGACATTCAGCTGGAGTAGTAGGATAGGACTGGAGCCGACAGAGGCCAAAAAAAANGGATCGACTCGTATTGCCTTTTATAGTTATTATGCTCAACATAGATTCAAAAGTGCTATTACTATTACAGCGTAAAGACATCAAGTTCAACGATCGCATTCGAGTTCAAGTCGTACTAGTTCAGTCGTTCGTCAGCCTCAAAGTTTTAGAAGAAGAAATAAATGCGTACCCGAAGCCCTATGATATGACCCTCATCCATTACCAGGCCGTGGTAGTCATATATCTGATCAGACACATACTCGACGCACGGAATAGGAGGAGTTTTGAGATCCACGTCGAATAGTCCCCGCAAAACCGTGTGCTCCTCCGTCGACAGGCTGTCGACTATGCGCACTCGTCTCCAGCTTTCCGTGTTTGCATCATCGGCCATATCCCCACGATTAGGGCCATCGTCGCTGATGATGGTAGAACAAGCTTCTTCTGCGGATAGGGCGCGTTCGCGCTTCACATTATGAGGATTAAAGTCCTTGATAAGTATGCGGCCATCTTCCGTCATCCCGACGTAACGCTGCCCCGCAGCAACTGTAATCCAGTTCGACCAATGCGTATCGTCTGCAACCCAGCGCACGCAAGCACCCCACTCCGCCCACGATAACACCGGAAAGTCGATTTCTCTAAAATTCGCATGCTCCTGCACCACCTTGACAAGTGACTCGCGGTGCACGACGAGCGTGATGTTGCGGCGTACTACGGCCCACAGACGGTCTGCACTGAGCTCGTGTACATGAACTTCGATCAAAACAAGTGCCTTAGCGGGATCTGGCATGAAGAACTCCCGTGCACGGTGCGGCGCTGTTCTGCGGGAGCGCTCCGGGTGCGGCGCGCCGAATGGATTTGGCTCCGCGCGGCACGACATCATGCTGACAGTACGTCCCGGCCGCAGTAGAGGAAGATTGAGAGTGAGCACATGATTAAAGCCTGTCATTGAGACTTTCTGCGCTGCGTCGGGGAGTGTAATGACACTTAAGCACACGCCGACATGGTCTGGGAGCAAAATTATGTCTGGCGTGAGGAAGATGAAACCGTTCCACGTCCCCGGCGGGGCGTTGGTTTCCTAGATTGGGATCAGCGAGGCGAGCGACACAAAAANCTAATAGAGTACATACCATTATGAGCCTTCCCTCCCACCAATTTATGAGTAGCAGAGTATCGTCTCGATTTCCTAACCTGCGCGACACTGGCCGCCAAGTCATGAGCAGAAGTAGCCGAGGACCGACGATCTCCATCATTATCGACATCTTGCTCCGATTGTTTGTGATGCCTCCCACCACCATCTCCGGCCTGTGCGCGAGGGGGTGAGGCTTTCCAGACGAGAGTTCCCGGAGGTAAATAACAATCGATCTCCTTTCTTCATTCTGCCTATACAAATTGATGTTGTGAGTGAGGAGCCACTGGAACCTACGTTTCGAAACACTCACTCCTGTTTGATTCCGACAATGGCTATAAGATCAAATTCGTACAAAGAAAACGCTATGTCCACAATGTCCGCATCGATCGTGAGTTCGCGCCAAGGGCCTGTGCAAGTCGCAGGCGCCGTCGCACACATTCGGAGGTCGAAAACGCGTAAAGAACGTGTCTCGCGCGTGACCGTATATGCATAGCAGTCGCCCAGCAGATAAATACCAGCTGACAGATCGTAAATATGCGATGTCCGATGAGGTACGTGCACGGTCACCTTTCGCGAAAGGTCGAGCGCGTGCCATGCTGCCTCGCGGCGCCTGAGTTCAACGAGCTTGCTACGCATGTTGTTCACCGGCTCGCCATCTACCATGCCCGAGACGTCTAGCGCGAATCGGTACTGTAGCTCCATCGAGCTCGTGTAAACATCGCGCAGATAATGGTTCACTCGTCCGACCACGATGAGATCTTTGAAATCCAAATGAGAGAAGATACGCTCGATAAGCTCTGCAGGGAGCTCATTCAGTCGAGATGAGGTTGCCATTATTATAACAGAAAGTTTCCAGGTAGACTTATCAACTATGTAGAGGCTTTGGGGAGAGTTTCGGAGCGGAGGCTCCTTCAAACTTACGGCTCACATTTACGGGCACGTGATCTATGTAATGATCGGCATCAAGATGGCTCAGTCCCTCACCCTTCGACTCGTCCGAACATATTTAGAGGGACGAGAGTATCACTGTTTCCGACAGAACTTCTAGTTTACAAAATCTGACTCGGAGCAATAATACGCAGGAGCTACACGACAAATCAATTATTTTCAGCACCTCACATAGTCTAAAAGTAAAACAGAGTTAAGGTCGGAAAGGTAGCATCAGGAAAAATTTCAATGTCTATATAGCACTAGATAGTTTGCATAGTTCCATAGTTGCCTTCGTTAGTCCCCTTTTAGTGAGACTATATAGTTGTGTGCCAGAACTATACAGTACTATACATACTATATAGGGTACACTATACAGTCTAATATAGTTTCCATAGTTTCAAATGGAAATTCTAAAACTATTAATCATGCATATTCTACACTATATATGCTTCATCATCAAGTAATCAAGCAACCACACAATACAGAATATGTACTTATGTACATAGTATTACTTGTCATATCCAAGTTACTGCATATCTAATAAGAGGTGTGGGAAGATACCGCCACTCCATTTTCTAGTTTTGGTCAGTGGGCGGGTTTTCGCTTTTTGGCTATTACTTGGATTATTTTACATTCCTATGGTGCAATTGAATTTATTGTGTCCATATACCTAATATCAGTGCAATTACTCATGAATTCCATGCATATATGCATCAGTAGGATCATCTCTTTCCCAAGATGTAATGCACTATACTAGTTCCCTGCATTACTATAGAAACTATGCGGTCTATATAGACCACATAGACTCATTAGGTTCCATAGGTGTTGGTGGGGACTATGGAGTACTATGGAGTACTATACAAATTCATCACTTCTAGTATAGTAAATGTTTTTCCTGATGTCCTGGCCATGATGAATGATAGTGATCATTTCTTCTTGTGATCCTGCAGGTGTCCACTCGTAGTTTACTACTGCCTCAATCCTCCCAGACATCGAAAGGCTTTGACAACGTACAGGGAGAAATCGCTGGCATCGGCACGGATGGCACTACATATATTGTGTCAGGTCAAATCTCTGGGTTTCCCATCACAGGTAAGCTTCTCTTACGTCCCCCAAGCAAAAAAAAGAGTCATCTCACTAATATTCGCCCTTCTTTCCCCTTAGCCACCCTGGTTGAGGACTCAACTCGCATCTTTGAATTCGCTGCATTCAGCACAAGCAGCTTAGCACTCAAGATCAGTGATGATTGTAGCTTAGATTCTCAGCACATAGGCGTTTGTACCGCAGTCTTGGAGGTCGATGGTCCAGGTTTTGCAACAACCACGACCGAGATCGGCTCAGGTTCACTCTCGCTTGGAGCCGTAGTGCTTGCCACAGCAAAGTCCTCTGCGACCACTTTGTGCAATACAGTTTTACTTTCAGCTGTACCGGTGATTTCTCTGGGATTGGGATTATTACTGTGTGCATGACGAGCTCCTCGTTTGTTTCTGTGCTTTACTAGGTCAGAATGACTTACTCGCCTGTCTCGGTGGAAATACTTGTGTATATATTCATTTGTCGCTTAGTCCATATATAACTATTGCACCAATGTTCAGGATAGTATACTACTTTACTATGCTCAAAGCACTGAATTAGCTTCAAGGCCCTAGATATGTATGTCAACAACCAAATTAAAAGAAATCTTAGTATGAAACATGACCACTCTTCAGTGGCAAATCTGCCAGTAGGGATGTTCAGAGTAGGGCCGTTCAGAATATTTACTACGACACGTCGTGTCTGTCGGTTTACTCATAAGGAGTCAAGAGAGTTCACTTCAGCAAGCTATTTTCGGCTGCTAGGTATACAACCATGTCCAGCCCCGAATCGTTTTGCAAGTTTTGTACATAGATATAAAAATTTACAATGCTATGTATGACTTGACTTGTATGTATGATTACACTTATAAGTTTACAGTACATATTCATGACTAACACAGCAGTCGGTCAAAAACAAGAAGATATTGCCTTTTAAACAGACCATATTCTTGCACTGAGAATTTTGGTTCTTTTAGTCTCACAATTT